>WNWK01018271.1:0-40346 GCA_009830355.1 Cherax destructor | reverse complement strand
TGAGAGCTACCACTGTATTACTAAAGGTAAAAAGAGAAACTTTCATTTTTCTTTTTGGGCTACCCTGCTTTGGTGGGATACGGCCGGCTTGTTGAACGAAGAAAAATCTTTAGAACAACTGTTTTTTTTTTTTATCCTTTTTAATTTCTTTATTTGCAAGTGTGTGCAAGAGTTTTATGTGCATTGAATTTTAATAAGAAAACAGCTATTTGTTTCCCCACACACACACATACCTCTACCTTCTATCAGTTTAAAGTTCTAGACAACATAACAACAGCCCCCTCAACACTACCACCCTTGCCACAGAGAAATATACCCCAATCCTTGCACACATATGTTTAAAACTGAATTTTTTTCAGTTTTCAATGAATGGGATTGAAGTCCCTGACTAGCCAGCAATTTATACCAATTTCCCAAGACATCCATTCTCTGCCAACTCCCCTTCTAGGTAAAATGTTACATGATAGGGGCTCCTTCCTTAGACCTAATTAAATCTATAACTTTTGTTTTTTTAGCACACTGTCTGTTTCCCACCGAAGCAGGGTGACCCAAAAAAGAAGAAACACTTTCATCACTGTGGAGAAAATTCTCCAAAAAAGGGGGGATATCAGCCCTTTCTGCCCTTTTCAAGGGCCCTACCCTTTCCGCCCTTAGAAAGGGCCAGACAGCGTGTCTGGCTTCCTGATCAACAACCTTAACTGGTAACAGATGTATGGACCCAACCAAGAAGTCACGTACACCTGACTAGTTGCAAGGAGTGTATGTTTGAGACATTTGATGAAATGTGACTCTGTGCCATAGCAAGAAAGTTCTAGAAAACTGCTATTTCCATTTCTACACTTGACTTTGCAATCTTGTGATCCAGTGATTGAAATATTTAGAGAACACAAGCTTTTGAATTGCAAATTGTTGCAGTGTTTTGCAAGTGTAGAATTGTGCTGAGGTCTGCGATACCAAGCCCCGCTGAAGTTGTGGGCACACGAGGGCGGCAGATTGACTTAAGACACGAAAGGGACGAGAGCTGCGGCGAGGGGATTTAACCTAACAAAGGACATTAGTCGTGCGCGTCCGTTTTCCTAATTCAATCTCCACTAACGTCAGGAAATCGGATAAGAACTCTGTACCAGCGCGTTTAGTGAATAAAATCGCGGTATATTCAGAAGTGTGAGCAGCTTCTTATTACTGCTAAAAGACAAACATAGAGAAACAATCGCTGGTGAACTCCATCGAAAACAAGACGGTGACTCATCAGCGTTCTACAAATCAAGACAACATTTTCCGGGTGTGAATTAAGGGTCCGATACAAATACCCAGGTAAGTCTGCTTAGACATAGATGTCACCAGCTGCGCGGTTAGGAATACATATTTTGTTCTAGGCAGATTTATCATTCACCCGGTGAGACGAGGGCGATCCGCCCAAACACCGTAAGTAAACCGCCGTTCAGTCCATTCAATGACTGATTATATGGCATACGCTCCTTTGGGGCAATATATTATACTTACATAATTTTATACATCCATACAGCCCTGTGGGGGATGTGAATGTCTGCATCAACCAACGGCTACTGGGACGGCTGGGTAGTCGTGGATGCATCTTCAAGCTAAGTATATCAACATTTACAGTCCACATTATATCTTAGGGGTACATTCCCCCACAATCACTGTCTTGCCAGATGTGTGCCGATACTACAGTTCAATTACTGTAACATACAGAGTACCTCGAGTTTCGGCCATAATTCATTCCAGAAGGCTGTTTGAGTGCCATTACCGAACGAATTTGTTCCCATAAGTAATAATGTAAATTAGATTAGTCCGTTTCAGACCCCCAAAAATACACTTACAAAAGCACTTACAATAATACACTTACATAATTGTTCGAGTTGGGAGCTGTTCGAAACTCGAGGTACAGTGGACCCTCGGTTAACGAAAAAACTTCATCCCAGAAGCCTGCTCAAGTGCCATTACTGAACGAATTTACGTCCTTAAGAAATAATGTCATGTAGGCTAGTCTATTTCAGACCCCCAAAAATACACTTCCACATGCACTTAAAATATTATACTCACATAATTGTACGATTTCCGGGGTATTCGTTAACCGAGGGTCCATTGTACCACTGTATCTCCACCCCTCTTGTACTTATTTAGCAGTTCCTGTCCTTTGCCTTTGCCAATATCATTTCTACCAGTACTGAGGCAGATAATGGGCTTGTTACCATCACCTGTCATGATATTATCCAACCTGTTGACTAAGTTACCAACACATGCTCCAGGAAAACAAACCCTCTGTCATACCTTCCTATCGCTGTTACTGAAGGCATGGTCAATATATTTTACCTTTGAGTCACCAACCACAAGGATGTTTCTCCTTCTATGGGTCATACTACCTTAAGTGGAAAATAGCCAATGTAGTAAAAATAAAGACATACCTGAGTTGCTGTTTTACACAGGAGACATCAGTGACCATAGAATAGACAAGTTTAAGTGTTTCCAGTTGTCTGGATGATACTTGTCTCTTGATATATTTTTCAAGGGATTCAACCAGAGAATCTTCATAACGGTGCTTCTCCTCACGGCAGAATAGTCTGAAGACAAATAAATATTAAATTAAAATAATATAAAATCATAAAAAAATATATAGAAATTTGTGCAAGGAACTAACCAATATCTAACAGACTAATGCAGATTTAGGGTAAAAATAATGTCCTTCCTTCAAGAAAAAATGAAAGACAACTTAGCTATGATCCCCAAGAAAGATACAGTTCTGAAATATGTCGCACATCAGTCATTCATACCCTCCTCTCCAGACCCAAGCAAGGTTTGTTTATTTATGGTAGAAAGTTGAAAGTGAACATAGATAAGAGTAAGTGATGAGGGTATAAAACTATTTAGATAAAGAAAAATTTGATATCACATTGGAGGGAGGGAGTATGGAAGAAGTGAATGTTTTTAGATATTTGGGAGTTGACCTGTCAGTAGATGGGTTTATAAAGGATGAGGTGAGTGGTGCGTTGAGGTATCTGTGGCGACAAAGAACGTTATCCATGGAGGCAAAGAAGGGAATGTACAAGAGTATAGTGGTACCAACATTCTTATATGGGCGTGAAGCATGGGTTATAAATGCTGCAGCGAGGAGGCGGCTCGAGGCAGTGGAAATGTCGAATCTAAGGGTAATGTGGGGTGTAAATATTATGCAAAGAATTCGTAGTGTGGAAATTAGGAGGTGTGGAGTTACTAAAAGTATTAGTCAAAGGGCTGAAGAGGGGCTGTTGAGGTGGTTTGGTTATTTAGAGAGAATGGAACAAAGTAGAATGACTGTTGGGGAAGGAAGGCAGGGTAGGGGTCGTCCTTGAAAAGGATGAAGGGAAGGGGTAAAGAAGGTTTAGTGGACGAGGGGCTTGGACTTCCAGCAAGTGTGCATGAGTGTGTTAGATAGGAGTGAATGGAGACGAATGGTTTTTGGGACCTGACGAGCTGTTGGAGTGTGAGCAGTGTAATATTTTGTGAAGGGATTCAGGGAAACCAGTTAACCAGACTTAAGTCCTGGAAATGGAAAGTACAATGCCTGCACTTTAAAGCAGGGGTTTGGGATATTGGCAGTTTGGAGGGACGTCTAAGCTGTCATATCTGAGTGCCTCTGCAAAGACAGTGATTATGTATGAGTGATGGTGAAAGTATTAAATGATGAAAGTTTTTTCTTTCTTTTTGGGTCACCCTGTCTCAGTGGGAAATGGCCAGCATGTTAAAAGAAAAAAATCACCCGAGACTCCCAAAGTGCACCAAATCCAGGTATCAGCAGCAGCACACAGCTGGGGAAGGAGGGAGAAATCAAGGGTTCTTCAGGGTCTCCAATATACAAATACATCTGTGGTTTGAATCAAAATGCAATTTCCTACTTTGGGCCCCACTTGTAAACATACCATCAGTGCCTGAGAAGGGAGAGAGAGATGTTGTTAACCTAAGGTGGAATGAAGGTGGGCATATTCTGTGACAGGAACCCCTGAATGAGTGGGGACAATTTTGCTTGGCATCAAATGAAATATGGAATAAAGCATAAGAGGTGCTCTATATTTGGCCATGAGATAATCCCACATCAGGATGCATTAAGATAAATTGATGGCATTCTGCAAGGCAAGACAATACTGCCACTGCATTGCAATTTGTGTCAGCAGGCCAGCATACAGGCATAATTATATACTCTGTGGCCAACCTCATATTAATACAGTGGTACCTCGACTTACGATGGTCCCCAAACTCACACTTTTATGTAAGTTTATATTTTTAAATGCTTTTGTAAGTGTAATTTTGGGGGTCTAAAAGGACTAGTCTATTTTACATCATTCCTTATGGGGATAAATTTATTTGGTAATGGCACTTGAACAGCATTCTGGAATGAAAAAATATCGTAAGTCGAGGAACCAATGTACTTTGATAGCTTCACAATGATGAGCCCAGAGATTGATACTAGGTGAAACATAAAAAAATTATCCTTAATTGCATGGTGATCTGAGGATTTTGACTGGGAAAAGTGGCTGCTGTTCTAATGAAATTAATCAAGCTCTGACAAGGAACGGAATTCTAACAAAATTCTTAAGAACCCAATCACACACACCTCAGGTACCTCAGAAAGTGTCGGCCAAAAAATTGGTACAACAAACCCTGTGAACAGATAAAATGTTATATTGTGCCAGGAATGTCTGTCTTGTTTATTCTGGACCCTATTTTGAAATTGGCATCTTTTGAAATTTGTGTGAAATTGGCCAAATTGCAAATTTCTGACCACTTTACTGGGTAGTTGAAATCGATAGAACAAATGGAGTTCTAGGGAAATAACTATGATTTTAGTCGACTGGAACATTGCAATTGGCAGAAAATTGGGCTCAAAGTGAGTGAAATCGCTGATGCGTAAAAATCATCAAGACCTCTAACTTCACGAGACCATAATTCAGTAGGTTTTCCATCAAATTTCATACTTTTGGTGTCATTATGATCGGAAAAAGATTCTCTTATCATTTCATAAGAAAAAATAATTTTTTTTTTTCAAAAATTTTTTGACCCTGAGAACGAGTTTGGAGAGAGGGCCTCTCTACCCTCAAAGGGTTAAGGTAACCTACCTCTGTAGGAGATAGCAAATGTTAAATATTATAATAATGCTAGGAACAAAGCATATGAGAGGTTTTTACAAAGCAAAAGTGATGCAAGGAGGGAAGAGTATAAGGAGAGAAAAAGAAAGGTAAAGAAAGTGGTGAAGCAATGTAAAAAGAGCAAATGAGAGAGTGGGTGAGATGTTATCAACAAATTTTTTTGAAAATAAGAAAGTTTTGGAGTGATATTAATAAGTTGAGGAAGCCTAGGGAACGAATGGATTTCACAGTTAAAAATAGGAGAGAAGAGTTATTAAATGGAGAGTTAGAGGTATTGGGAAGATGGAGGGAATATTTTGAGGAATTGTTAAATGTTGATGAAGATAGGGAAGCTGTGATTTCGTGTATAGGGCAAGGAGGAATAACATTTTGTGAAAGTGAGGAAGAGCCAGTTGTGAGTGTGGAGGAAGTTCCTGAGGCAGTGGGTAGAATAAAAGGGGGTAAGCAGCTGGGATTGATGGGATAAAGATAAAAATGTTAAAAGTAGGTGGGGATACAGTTTTGGAGTGGTTGGTGCTTTTTTTTAATACATATATGGATCAAAGTAGAATGACTTGGAGAGCGTATAAATCTGTAGGGGAAGGAAGGCAGGGTAGGGGTCGTCCTAGAAAAGGTTGGAGGGAAGGGGTAAAGGAGGTATTGTGGGCGAGGGGCTTGGACTTCCAGCAAGCATGTGTGAGCGTGTTAGATAGGAGTGAATGGAGACGAATGGTTTTTGGGACATGACGATCTGTTGGAGTGTGAGCAGGGTAACATTGTGTGAAGGGATTCAGAGAAACCAGTTAATTGATTTAGTTGGACTTGAGTCCTGGAAATGGGAAGTACAATGCCTGCACTTTAAAGGAGGGGTCTGGGATAGTGACAGCTGGGAGGGACAATTCTCAGCTGTCGTATCTGAGCTCCTCTGCAAAGACAGTGATTATGTATGTGTGTGGTGATAGTGTTGAATGATGATGAAAGTATTTTCTTTTTGGGGATTTTCTTTCTTTTTGGGTCACCCTGCCTCGGTGGGAGACAGCCGACTTGTTGAAAAAAAAAAAAAAAAAAAAAAAATATAGAAGAGGGTAAGGTACCTAGGGATTGGCAGAGAGTGTGCATAGTTCCTTTGTATAAAGGCAAAGGGGACAAAAGAGAGTGCAAAAATTATAGGGTAATAAGCCCGTTGAGTATACAGTGGACCCCCGAGTTTCGTAAAAACTTCACTCCTGAAGTCTGCTCAAGTGCCATTACCGAACGAATTTACTCCCTTAAGGAAAAATTTCACGTAGATTAGTCTATTTCAGACCCCCAAAAATACACTTCCACAAGAACTTACAAAATTATACTTACATAATTGCACGATTTCCGGGTATTCGTTAACCGAGGGTCCACTGTACCTGGTAAAGTGTATGGTAGAGTTATTATTGAAAGAATTAATTGTAAGACAGAGAGTAGGATAGCAGATGAACAAGGAGGCTTTAGGAAAGGTAGAGGGAGTGTAGACCAAGTGTTTACGGTGAAACATATTGGCTCAGTGAATAGCATTTAGATAAGGGTAAATTATTATAATCAAAAAGAAGCGCTAAACCACAGGGGTTATACAGCAGATAAGGGTAAAGAGGTTTTTGTGGCATTTATGGATTTGGAAAAGGCATATGACAGGGTGGATAGGGGAGCAATGTGGCACATGTTGCAAATGTATGGAATAGGAGGTAGCTTACTGAAATCAGTGAAGAGTTTTTACGAGGATAGTGAGGCTCAGGTTAGAGTATGTAGGAGAGAGGGAGATTATTTCCCAATAAAAGTAGACCTTAGACAAGGATGTGTGATGTCACCATGGTTGTTCAATATATTTATAGATGGGGTTGTAAGAGAAGTGAATGCTCGGGTTTTGGCAAGAAGTGTGGGGTTAAAAGATAAAGAATCTAACACAAAGTGGGAGTTGTCACAGTTGCTCTTTGCTGATGACACTGTGCTTTTGGGAGATTTGGAAGAGAAGTTGCAGAGGTTGGTGGATGAGTTTGGTAGGGTATGTAAAAGAAGAAAATTAAAAGTGAATATAGGAAAGAGTAAGGTGATGAGGACACCAAAAAAATTAGGTGATGAAAGATTGGATATGAGATTGGAGGGAGAGAGTATGGAGGAGATGAATGTACGTATTCAGATATTTAGGAGTGGACTTGTCAGCAGATGGGTCTATGAGGGGAAAAAGGTGAGTGATGCACTTAGGAGTCTGTGGAGACAAAGAACTTTGTCCATGGAAGTAAAGAGGGGAATGTTTGAGAGTATAGTTATACCAACGCATTTATATGGGTGTGAAACATGGGTGGTGAATGTTGCAACAAGGAGAAGGCTGGAGGCAGTGGAGATGTTATGTCTGAGAGCAATGTGTGGTGTGAATATAATAAAGAGAATCCATAGTTTGGAGATTAGGAGGAGGTGCGGGATTACCAAAACTATTATCCAGAGGGCTGAGGAGGGGTTGTTAAGGTGGTTTGGACATGTAGAGAGGATGGAATAAAATAGAATGACTTCGAGAGTGTATACAGTGGTACCCGAGTTTCGTACTTTATTCGTTCCAGAAGGCTGTTCGAGTGCCGTTACCGAACAAATTTGTTCCCATAAGGTATAATGTAAATTAGATTAGACCGTTTCAGACCCCCAAAAATACACTTACAAAAGCACTTATAATAATACACTTACATAATTGTTCGAGTTGGGAGCAGTACGAAACTCGGGGTACCACTGTAAATCTGTAGTTGAGGGAAGGTGGGGTTGGGGTCGGCCTAGGAAAGGTTGGAGGGAGGGGTAAAGGAGCTTTTGTGTGCAAGGTCCTTGGACTTCCAGCAAGCATGCATGGAGACAAATGGTTTTTATGATGATGTGCTGTTGGAGTGTGAGCAGGGTAACATTTATGAAGGGATTCAGGGAAACTGGCAGGCCAGACTTGAGTCCTGAAGATAGGAAGCACAGTGTCTGCACTCTGAAGGAGGGGTATTAATGTTACAGTTTTATAACTGTAGTGTAAGTGCACCTCTGGCAAGACAGTGATAGAGTGAATGATGATGGAAGTTTTTCTTTTTTGGGCCACCCTGATATCTGCTGGTAGCATTTTGAAAAGCCTTGGAAAGAAGATGTTAACACAGTGCTCTAATTCTGCCTGAAGTAACCCTGTTTTTCACTGGGTTCATCTTAGACTTCCTTCCATATCCATTACTCCAGTAAGTTGTGATGGTAGTGTGTGTGGAACCTTGCTCTGAGTATCTTCCATGCACATTACATACGAATAGGTCTTTCTTCTGCTGCTGAAAACATTTCAATAGTTATTTCCAGTAGTCAGATTATTTGCTGCCAGTAGGCAGTAAATAATCTCATTATATTTTTCATTTTCAGCTCTGCAATCTCTCTTGCCTTGAAAGGCACTGTGAGCACAGAACAATATTCAAGAAATGAGGTCATAAATTAATTGAATAGTGCCATCATTGATATAACTTCTCTTGTTTAGAAGGTTCTCATTATCCACTGTCATTTTTCTGACTTTTGCTGTATCTGCCTTATTTTACTCTCTGAATTACGTCAACTGACATTATTTTCAAGTCTTATATGCTTACTTCATTCAATGAGATGGTTCTCATGTGTTTTGTATCCTGTACTCATTTTGAGTTCTTCATTCTTTCTATAACTAAGTGGTTGGAATGTGTCACTGGAAGACTTTGTTGATCTCTGTTTGTAATTTTTCTGTCTTCCACAGAGATGACTGCCATGCTTATTGAAGTATCGCTCACAAATGAAAATACAAAATTGTGACCTGTGTTTATATCCATTCTACTATGAGACTGAGAAACAATACAGATGTAAGGACCATACCATGAGATAATGAGCTCTTTATTTTTCTAAGACTAGATTTTGTTTAGTTTACTACCACTCTTCATGATCTGTTGGTTAGAAAAGTGGTCTGTATATTTTGCTACTGTTTTGCTGAACCCTATGAAGAGGCAGCACCAGGGGAAGGGGGCTTTAAGGGGATTCAGCCCCCCCCAACTTCCTTCAGCTACCAAAAGCCCATCTTGTGATGAAAATCATCATTAATTCAACTTATTCTTAGGTATAAAACTCCACCTGTACTAGACGTTCATGTAAGAACCTAAGAATGGAGAAACACTGCAGAGGCTTACTAACTTACTGTTAGGTAAAATAACACATGCACAACTAATCAGACATTTTATTGTGTCAATGTTTAGCTCTCCAGGAGAGCTAAACTTTGCTAAGAGAGAATATCTCATCAGTTCAACATGTGTCCTTTTACCTAACATGTTGTCAGTCATTCTAGCAACATTATTACTAATGGCTTTCTCTCTCTATACCTAATACTGCAATCCACTAACCTGTCTACCTTAATTGGTATACCTTTATATGTATGTGTAATTCCTTATTACCTAACCTCACTTACTGGGCTGTCTACTTACAAGTGACTTCACAGTCTCTTTCATCTCAGGACGTCTCTCCAACCCCAATACAGGGGACCCCCGGCTAACGAACAAAATTCATTCCAGAAGCCTGCTCAAGTGCCATTACCGAACGAATTTACTTCCTTAAGAAATAATGTCACGTAGGTTAGTCTATTTCAGACCCCCAAAAATACACTTCCACAAGCACTTACAATATTATACTTACATAATTGTACGATTTCCGGGGTGTTCGTTAGCCGGGGGTCCACTATATATACCTATGTCTTGTTCTATGTGTGAAGTCATCAAGTCCTTGGTGAATGAAATGTCTTTGCAACAAAGTGCCATAGCCTGTATTGTGTCTTATTTACATATCACTGGTATACTCTACCATTATATTACCCTACTGGACACAAGATGATCCATTTGTTCTATTGATTGAGTACAAGAAACCGCCCATTTATCGATTTTAACTACCCAATGAAGTGGTCAGAAATTGGCAATTTGGCCAATTTCATGCAAATTAAAAAAGATGCCAATTTCAAAATAGGGTCCAGAATGAACAATGCAGACATTCCTGGCACTAAAATAACATTTTCTCTGTTCATTAGTCACGTCTCCAGGCCCCTCTTATATTACTCTTGCTTTCTATTTTGAATTTTTATTCACTGCAAGGCTCCAAGCAGACATAAACCAAATCTTTAAATGGGCTGCAGAAAACAATACGAAGTTCAATGATGAGAAATTTCAATTACTCAGATATGGAAAACGTGAAGAAATTAAAATCTCATCGGAGTACAAAACAAATTCCAACCACACAATAGAGCGAAAAACTAATGTCAAAGACCTGGGAGTGATCATGTCAGAGGATCTCACCTTCAAGGACCATAACACCGTAGTAATTGCATCTGCTAGAAAAATGACAGGATGGATAATGAGAACCTTCAAAACCAGGGATACCAAGCCCATGTTGACATTTTTCAGGTTGCTTGTTCTATCTAGGCTGGAATATTGCTGCACACTAACTGCACCTTTCAAGGCAGGTGAAATTGCTCACCTAGAAAATGTGCAGAGAACCTTCACGGCACGCATAACTGCAATAAACCACCTCAATCACTGGGAACGCTTGAAGTTCCTAAACCTGTACTCTTTAGAACGCAGGCGGGAGAGATACATTATTATATACACGTGGAAAATTCTTGAGGGATTAGTACCAAACTTGTACACGAGAGTCACTCCCTACGAAAGCAAAAGACTCGGCAGGCGATGTAACATCCCCCCAATGAAAAGCAGGGGTGCCACTAGCACGTTGAGAGAGAACACAATAAGTGTCAGGGGCCCAAGACTGTTCAACTGCCTCCCAGCATACATTAGGGGGATTACCAACAAACCCCTGGCTGTCTTCAAGCAGGCACTGGACAGGCACCTGAAGTCGGTACCTGACCAGCCAGGCTGTGGTCCGTACGTTGGACTGCGTGCGGCCAGCAGTAACAGCCTGGTTGATCAGGCTCTGATCCAACATGAGGCCTGGTCACAGACCGGGCCGCAGGGGCATTGACCCCTCGAACTCTATCCAGGTATACTCCAGGTATACACAAAAAATAGAAGATTTACTGTTATCCAGAATACTACATTATTATAATAATTGTATAAATAATGTTAACCCATTCTTGACTGCATATTAGACTGGCCAGTTGGACACGTATTGGACACTGATGTCATTTGTTAACTCTAGAACATCGGCAAAAATTGAACATTTTGGCTAATTTGAGCTCAATTTCAAGGTACTTTTCATCGTGAAACCAATCAAAATCATCTCCATTTCTGTAATATATCTTCCATTCTATCAAATGAGACCAAGAAGATGAGAATACACCGCAAAGTCACGGTTTTAAACCAAAAACACAGTCGGAGGTTTTTTTTCTCATTATGCACTGCGTGCTGCAGGATTTTTTTTATACTAAGCACACTGACCACACAGACCCATTCTTTCATATGTAGGCCTACCAGCTTTCTTCCACCAGATTTGAAGGAGCTAGAATCTTGGCGTAGTATTACGGGACCAACACTGGCTCTCAAGCCATAATACTACGGGACTGACCCTGAAAGGGTTAAAGTGCAGGCATTGTACTTACCACCTCCAGGACTCAAGTCCAATTAACTGGTTTCCCTGAATCCCTTCACAAAATATTACCCTGCTCCCACTCCAACAGTTCATCAAGTCCAAAAAACCATTTGTCTCCATTCACTTCTAATACACTCACATATGCCTGCTTCATGTCCAAGCCCCTTGGACACAAAACCTCTTTTACCCCCCTCCCTCCATCCTTTCCTAGGATGACTCCTACCCCTCGTCCCCTCCACTACAGATTTACACACCCTCCAAGTCATTTTACTTTGTTCTATTCTCTCTAAATGACCAAACCACCTCAACAACCCTTCCTCAGCCCTCTGAATAATACTTTTAGTAACTCCACACCTCCTAATTTCCACAACACGAATTTTCTGCATAATATTTACACTACACATTGCCCTTAGACACGATATCTCCACTGCCTCCAGCCCCCTCCTTGCTGCAGTATTTACAACCCATGCTTCACACCCATATAAGAGTCTTGGTACCACAAAAATGTAATGCACATAAAGGGCCCTAAGATCTGGAATTCATTGCCCGAACCAGTAAAAGGTCCCCATGCCTGCAAATCAATTTAGGGCTAGACTTAAAAATCTCATCTCCCAAAATTAACCATACCAACATTATGTTAAATCGTTCAACCAGTTTGAAACATTAATTACATACATGTACTTAAAATTGTACTGTTGTATGACTGTAAATTGTACTATGTAATTTGTAATACAGTGGTCCCTCGGTTTTTGCCGAAAATTCGTTCCAGAATGCTGCTCAAGTGCCAATACCGAACGAATTTACTTCCTTAAGAAATAATGTCACGTAGGTTAGTCTATTTCAGACCCCCAAAAATACACTTGCAACAGCACTTACGAAAATACACTTACATAAATGTTCGAGTTTGGAGATGCACGAAAACCGAGGGACCACTGTACTGTTATCTGTTACTTCACTACTATAAATCTTATTATAAAAAAAATCCTACCTCACTTTAGTAATAAGGTAAAATAATGAATACAGTGGAACCTCGGTTTTTGTCTTTAATTCGTTCCAGAAAGTCTGACGAAAACATAATTCGATGAAAACTGAAGGAATATTCCCCATGAGAAATAATGTAAATCCATTCCAGACACCAAAAGTATTAACAAAAATACATTTTATAGAGAATAACTATAGTTTTACATACAGAAAACAATGAGAAATAAATATAAAGCACTAATGAAATGGATAAATGAACATTTAAACCACTTTTACCTTTATTGAAGACTCTTGTTGGCGTATGGAAGACAGCGAGGAGGGGAGAGGGAGGAGGAGAGGTTATTGTTTGGAAGGGGAATCCCCTTCCATAAGGACTTCAGGTATCAAGTCCCTATCCAGGGTTACTTCCCCTCTTTGTCTTTTACTGGCACTAGGACCAGCTTGAGAGTCACTGTACTCCTGTCGTACAAAAAATCTGTCCAGAGAGGTCTGTTTCTGGCGTCTCTAAGATTTGCCTAAAATGGGACAAGGCATTGTCATTGAACATGTTGTAGACATGGCTTGCAATAGCTTTGTTAGGGTGATATTTCTCCACAAAACTTTGCAACTCACTCCACTTTGCACACATGTCCTTAATCACTGAAGAAGGCACATTCTCCCCTCTCTCTTCCTCCTCTTCTGAAGCAATTTCCTCAGCTGCGGTCTGTTGCTGTTCCAGTTGAAGGTGTTGCAGCTCTTCAGTAGTTAGCTCTTCCCTGTGGTCGTCCACCAACTCTTCCACATCCTGGCCCCTCACATCCAACCCCATGGACTTTTGTACTTTGCTACGAGTTCTTTCTTGAATTCTATCATGTTTCTCACCTTCTTTATCAAAGGGCTGGCACTCGGAACTTTCTTTGGCCCCATGGTGGCTTATTTAGCAGTCGCACTCAATAAACAAGCACAAAAAACAATGGATTATTACGAAATGTTTCGTATGAACGCTCAGGGTAATGTTCACTCAATGAGAAACAAAGCCAGACTGACTCAGAATGCGTGCATGGGATGCTTTGTGTGAGCGCGGGCAGGCAGGCACGTTCGGTACGGCGGACAAAAACCGAGTTGATGAATGAAAAATGGGACAATATTTTGACGAAAAGTCGTCGAAAACCGAATTCAACGAAAACCAGGGCAAACGAAAACCGAGGTTCCGCTGTAATTAAAATTTACCACTCTGTAACCTATGTCTAGTTTTAAGTAGTGTGTAAGCATTAGGATTAGTCTGCCCAAAATACCCCGGCATGTTTGTGGCTTTCTTTGTACTTAACAACACTTTATAAAATGTAAATCACACATTGTAACCTTTGCAAAGAAATAAACTTTGTATTTGTACTATACTCTCATACATTTCCTTCTTTGCCTCCATGGATAACGTTCATCTCCAGAGATAACTCAATGCACCAACCACCCTTTTTCCTTCATCAATTCTATGGTTAACCAAGTTCTTCATAAACCCATCTGCTGACAATTCTACTCCCAAATATCTGAAAACATTCACTTCTTCCATACTCCCTCCCTCCAAGGTGATATCCAATTTTCTTTACATAACTTGTTTGATACCCTCATCACCTTACTCTTATCTTTTAATTTTCATGAATATCATTACATTAATAAAGAAATTATTTTGATGGCAAGTTATATGATATTGTAATTTCATGTAATTATTGTTTATATTCTATGATATGGACATTTGTTTCCTCACTCTCAAAATGTGAATAAAAGGATCTTTTTCTGTAATACACAGTCCAAGTACAAACAGTGATCATTCTCTGCAAATACCAGTCTCCACAGCCTCCCATCCGACCAGCTATACCTTTGGCGAGTTCCATGGGCCAGGCTCAAATAGTGCTTGCATGATCAACCATGTTGGTAGCTCACAGCCCAACATATCCATCACAGCCTGGTTGATCTGGTGCCTCCAGCTAACCTAAGCCTCCAATAAGAAAATCCTGGCACTACCCCTGCCACTTTGTTTAGAGAGGCTATGTCTACACTTCTCAAACAATACTTCTGAGCTTTCACCTGAATCTAAGCACCTCCTTCACAGACCAGTCCTCTTGTTAATGGTTTTTGCATTTTTTTAATAATTACTGCATTCCAGGGATCAGTCCAACATGCTCTGTGCATAGGTATGTAGTCTTTCTTTTCAAGTTTGAAGGGATTGAGCTAATATATCTAATTCATAGGGTGGGTTGAGTAATAAAACTATCTGGGTCATCAAAAAAGTTGCTTAACATTAATATATACAGTACTATTCTTTCAGATTTCATTTGCAACTTTGTAGTCATCTGTGTACGACATAAGGCTGGCCAATACTGAAAGAGGTTTTTGACTTGGTTTATGCAAGTGATAAGTATTTTGGATTTTTTCCAAGTTTCCTAAATGGCTTTTTGTTCCATTTGTGTTTCTTGTGACTGACATGAAAGCCTTGGTTTCAATTATATATTGGTACTTTCTCTATGTAGATTCTCTGTTGTGAAATTTGCCTTTTTTTGAGCAGTTCAGCAACCCACTTCCTTCTATAAAGTCTTCTATGTTCTAGCTATATCTCTAATATCTTTTTAGGCTTTTTCACACTAGAGATCTAGAGAGACAAGTATCAGTATGAATGATGTGTGGCATATTTCAGGTGGGTTCTCAAGGAAACTCGCAGCTGAAAAGCTTCGCAACATTTTTAACACTATAATCTACACATATATTTCAAAGCTGTGGATAAATTTTACAGAAACTAAAGGGCTTTTATTAAAAAAAAAAAAAAAACTTACTAAGAGCTCAACACTCATGAGTTACCAAACTTACTTGACTGTGAACTGCAGGAGTACTGAAGACATGGATAATTCCAGAGCAATCATTATTTCACTGAGAGCTTGATGATACTCGCGATCACGTGCACCACCAGCAGCAAACTCGGTAGATTTTAGAGGAAAGCTGTTTAAACTCATTGTCTCAAGAGCTTCACTGCAATTGTAATAAAACAAAAAATCTACATTTTCCTACCTTTACCTTTATATAAAATAATAGAAAATTAAAACAGGAAAAAATTATCAATGAATTTTAAAACATATACGTATTTAACAGACTTTTAACGTGCCACATGGAAAACTTTTGGGGCAGTATTCCTCTCTGCTTAAAAACAAACACAACTCAACATACCCCATACAAGTGGCAGTGTGTGGTGACATGGTGAAGAAGAAGGGTAACAGCTTCAAAGCTTTGATCTTCAGCTGCAGTTCAACTTTGACATCAGAGACAAGTTCTTTATAGAAAACTACAATGTTGTGTCCTGGGTCTGAGCAATGCTTCCTGAGTGTATCTTCCTGGTCGACCAAAAATAATGCAGACAACAATCCAAGCACAGATTCTTGATGCATGGTGCTTTTACTGGATTCAGCAGAAAATGTTGGCCAGTGGTACAGGAATGCTTGAATTACATGCAATGAATGTCTGCAAAGAAGTTATGATTAATGTACAAGAGGAAGTTTGTTAATACGTTCAGTCAAGAATACAGTGGTACCCCGAGTTTCGTACTGCTCCCAACTCGAATAATTATGTTAGTGTATTATTGTAAGTGCTTTTGGAAGTGTGTTTTTGGGGGGTCTGAAATGGACTAATCTAATTTACATTATTCCTTATAAGAACAAATTCGTTCAGTAATGGCACTCGAACAGCCTTCTAGAACGAATAAAGTACGAAACTCGGGGTACCACTGTATTTAAATTATAAAATAATTAATTAAGATACGTCTTGCTACTTCTACTGTACAAACATACATAAACACCCCCTCTGGATTTTCTTCTATTTTCTTACTACAGTGGACCCCGCCTAACGAGCACCCCGGAAATCGTACAATTATGTAAGTATAATATTATAAGTGCTTGTGGAAGTGTATTTTTGGGGATCTGAAATAGACTAACCTACGTGACATTATTTCTTAACGAAGTAAATTTGTTCGGTAATGGCACTTGAGCAGGCTTCTGGAATGAATTTTGCTCGTTAGGCGGGGGTCCACTGTAGTTCTTATTCTTGTTTATTTCCTCTTATCTCCATGAGGAAGTGGAACAGAATACTTATTCCATAAGCCATGCGTGTCGTAAGAGGCAACTAACATGCCAGGAGCAAGGGGCTAGTAACCCCTTCTGTACACTTTTTTTTTTTCAACACGTCGGTCGTCTCCAACCGAGGCAAAGGTGACCCAAAAAGAAAATACTTTCATCATCATTCAACACTTTCACTTCACTCATACATAATCACTGTCTTTGCAGTTGCTCAGATATGACAGTTTAGAAGTCCCTCCAAACAGCCAATATCCCAAACCCCTCCTTTAAAGTACAGGCATTGTACTTCCTATTTCCAGGACTCAAGTCCGGCTAACCGGTTTTCCTGAATACCTTCACAAAATATTACCCTGCTCACACTCCAACAGCTCGTCAAAAAAAAAAAAATGTATATGTAAGGCTATAAGTTGGAACACTTGAACTCACAAAATGGAAACACAATGAGGGCAATTTTCTATGTGTAATAAGACCAAAAAAAAAAAATTCAGCACCATTACTTATCGAGATATAAGGCGGCGAAGTTAGCACTGGATGCTCACCTGATGGCAACATGGAGTCCTGCAGCTTGCAGAAATGTTGCCGATATGTTTTTTATCTTGTTTTTTTTTTAATTTACATAATTTTTATGTTCTGATAATTACAATTTATAATAGTTCTTGTGATTTTAAAGCCAATCTTTGTTCTGACACAAATATTAGGTACTGAAATAGTAATCAAACTGTCAGACATACACTGACCGATGAACATGTTCACCTGCCTTGGTCACATACTATAGTCTAGAAATATATAGCAGGAAGTAGGTTGGTAGACAGCAACCACCCAGGGAGGTACTACCATCCTGCCAGGTGACTGTGAAACAGAAACCTGAAACTGTTTTACATGATGGTAGGATTGCTGGTGTCTTTTTTTCTGTCTCATAAACATGCAAGATTTCAGGTACATCTTGCTACTTCTACTTACACTTAGGTCACACTACACATTCATGTACAAGCATATATATACACACCCCTCTGGGTTTTCTTCTATTTTCTTACTAGTTCTTGTTCTTATTTCCTCTTATCTCCATGGGGAAGTGGAACAGAATTCTTCCTCCGTAAGCCATGCGTGTCGTAAGAGGCGACTAAAATGCCGGGAGCAAGGGGCTAGTAACCCCTTCTCCTGAATATATTACTAAATGTGCAAGGAGAAACTTTTGTTTTTTCTTTTGGGCCACCCTGCCTCGGTGGGAAACGGCCGACATGTTGAAAGAAAGAAGAAGTTCTTGTTCTTATTGCTTTTCCTTTCATATCCATGGGGAAGTGGAATAAGAATCTTTCCTCCGTAAGCCATGCGTGTTGTAAAAGTCAGCTAAAATGCCGGGAACAATGGGCTAGTAACCCCTTTTCCTGTATAGCTTACTAAAAAGAAGAAGAAAACCGTCAAAGTGGGATGTTTGAATGTGCGTGGATGTTGTGCGAATGATAAGAAAGAGATGATTGTAGATGTTATGAATGAAAAGAAGCTGGATGTCCTGGCTTTAAGTGAGACAAAGCTGAAGGGGGTAGGAGAGTTTAAGTGGGGAGAAATAAATGGATTAGATCAGGGGTTTCAAATAAAGTTAGAGCTAAAGGAGTGGCACTAATATTGAATAATCAGTTATGGCAGGTAAAGAAGGAATATAAATGTATAAATTCAAGGATTATGTGGAGTAAAATAAAGGTTGGATGTGAAAAGTGGGTTATAGTAAGTGTTTATGCACCTGGAGAAGAGAGAAGTGTTGAGGAGAGAGAGAGATTTTGGGAAATGTTGAGTGTGTGGGGAGTTTTGAACCAAGTGAGAGAGTAATTGTGGTTGGGGATCTTAATGCTAAAGTGGGTAAAAATGTTGTGGAGGGAGTAGTAGGTAAATTTGGGGTGCCAGGGGTAAATGTAAATGGGGAACCATTAATTGAGCTATGTGTACAAAGAGGTTGGGTAATAAGTAATACATATTTTATGAAAAAGAGGATAAATAAATATACAAGGTATGATATAGCACTTAAGGAAAGTAGTTTGTTGGATTATGTTTTGGTGGATAAAAGGTTGATGAGTAGGCTTCAGGATGTACATGTTTATAGAGGGGCAACGGATATATCAGATCATTATTTGGTGGTAGCTACAGTTAGAGTAAAAGGTAGATGGGACAAAAAGAAAATGGCAACAGCAAGTAAGAGAGAGGTAAAAGTGTATAAACTAAGGGAGGAGGAAGTTAGGGTGAGATATAAGCAACTATTGGCAGAAAGGTGGGCTAGTGCAAGTAGGAGTAGTGGGGGGGTTGAAGAGAGTTGGGATAGTTTTAAAAATGCAGTATTAGAATGTGGGGCAGAAGTTTGTGGCTATAGGAGGGTGGGTGCAGGAGGAAAGAGGAGTGAGTGGTGGAATGAAGAAGTAAAGGGTGTGATAAAAGAGAAAAAGGTAGCTTATGAGAGGTTTTTACAAAACAGAAGTGTTAATAGAAGAGCAGAGTATATGGAGAGTAAAAGAAAGGTGAAGAGAGTGGTGAGAGAGTGCAAAAGAAGAGCGGATGAAAGAATGAGAGAGGTTCTGTCAAGAAATTTTGCTGAAAACAAGAAAAAATTTTGGAGTGAGATAAACAAGGTAAGAAAGCCTAGGGAATGAATGGATTTGTCAGTTAAAAACAGAGTAGGGGAGTTAGTAGATGGGGAGCTGGAGGTATTGGGTAGATGGCGGGAATATTTTGAGGAACTTTTAAATGTCGATGAAAAAAGGGAGGCGGTAATTTCATATACTGGCCAGGGAGGTACAACATTGTTTAGGAGTGAAGAAGAGCAGGATGTGAGTGTGGGGGAGGTGCGTGAGGCATTACGTAGAATGAAATGGGGTAAAGCAGCTGGAATTGACGGAATCATGACAGAAATGTTAAAAGCAGGGGGGGATATAGTGCTGGAGTGGTTGGTATTTTTGTTTAATAAATGTATGAAAGAGGGGAAGGTACCTAGGGATTGGCAGAGAGCATGCATAGTTCCTTTATATAAAGGGAAGGGGGATAAAAGAGAGTGTAAAAATTATAGGGGAATAAGTTTACTGAGTATACCAGGTAAAGTGTATGGCAGGGTTATTATTGAAAGAATTAGAGGTAAGACAGAGAGTAGGATTGCAGATGAGCAAGGAGGCTTTAGAGTGGGTAGGGGATGTGTAGATCAAGTGTTTACAGTGAAGCATATATGTGAACAGTATTTAGATAAAGGTAGAGAAGTTTTTATTGCATTTATGGATTTAGAAAAGGCATATGATAGAGTGGATAGGGGAGCAATGTGGCAAATGTTGCTAGTGTATGGAATAGGTAGTAAGTTACTGAAGGCTGTAAAGAGTTTTTTGGAAGGATAGTGAGGCTCAGGTTAGGTGTGTAGGAGAGAGGGAGATTACTTCCGGTAAAAGTAGGTCTTAGACAGGGATGTGTAATGTCACCATGGTTGTTTAATATATTTATAGATGGGGTTGTAAAAGAAGTAAATGCTAGGGTGTTGGGGAGAGGGGTGGGATTAAATTTTGGAGAATTAAATGCAAAATGGGAGTTGACACAGTTACTTTTTGCTGATGATACTGTGCTTATGGGAGATTCTAAAGAAAAGTTGCAAAGGTTAGTGGACGAGTTTGGGAGAGTGTGTAAAGGTAGAAAGTTAAAAGTGAACATAGATAAGAGTAAGGTGATGCGGGTATCAAACGATTTAATTAAAGAAAAATTGGATATCACATTGGAGAGAGGGATTATGGAAGAAGTAAATGTTTTCAGATATTTCGGAGTTGACGTGTCAGCGGATGGGTTTATGAAGGATGAGGTTAACCATAGAATTGATGAAGGAAAAAAGGTGAGTGGTGCGTTGAGGTATCTGTGGAGACAAAAAACGTTATCCATGGGGGCAAAGAAGGGAATGTACGAAAGTATAGTGGTACCAGCACTCTTATATGGGTGTGAAGCATGGGTTGCAAATGCTGCAGCGAGGAGGAGGCTGGAGGCAGTGGAGATGTCCTGTCTAAGGGCAATGTGTGGTGTAAATATTATGCAGAAAATTCGGAATGTGGAAATTAGGAGAAGGTGTGGAGTTACTAAAAGTATTTGTCAGAGGGCTGAAGAGGGGTTGTTGAGGTGGTTTGGTCATTTAGAGAGAATGGATCAAAGTAGAATGACTTGGAGAGCGTATAAATCTGTAGGGGAAGGAAGGCGGGGTAGGGGTCGTCCTAGAAAAGGTTGGAGGGAAGGGGTAAAGGAGGTATTGTGGGCGAGGGGCTTGGACTTCCAGCAAGCATGTGTGAGCGTGTTAGATAGGAGTGAATGGAGACGAATGGTTTTTGGGACATGACGATCTGTTGGAGTGTGAGCAGGGTAACATTGTGTGAAGGGATTCAGGGAAACCAGTTAATTGATTTAGTTGGACTTGAGTCCTGGAAATGGGAAGTACAATGCCTGCACTTTAAAGGAGGGGTCTGGGATTGTGACAGCTGGTTGGGACAATTCTCAGCTGTCGTATCTGAGCTCCTCTGCAAAGACAGTGATTATGTATGTGTGTGGTGATAGTATTGAATGATGATGAAAGTATTTTCTTTTTGGGGATTTTCTTTCTTTTTGGGTCACCCTGCCTCGGTGGGAGACGGCCAACTTGTTAAAAAAAAAAAAAACTCGAGGTACCACTGTATATACAGGTGGCCCTCCACATTCGCGAGTTCCACTTTCGCGAGCTTCGAACATTCGCAAATGCCCAGCCGCCTATTATCAGCAGTGATGCTGACAGTAAAGAGTTAGAATCCACACACTAGACTCATCATGCCATGCAGTTACACTCGATATAATCACCTCCATTCAACTGTCATCAATAACTGCATGGCTAACTATCATCACCATCATCATCGTCGTCATTGTCATCATCATCACAAGTCATCAATCAGAGTTCGTCTGCCTAACCTTACGAGTGGTGAGTGTTTTGTTTGTTCATTATTTGTTATTAAACCATAACATGTACAGTGGACCCCCGGTTATTGGCCGTAATCCATTCCAGAAGGTCGGCCTAAAACCAAAAACGCCGAAAACTGAAATAATATTTCCTATAAGAATAATTGTAAATCCAATTAATCCGTTTCAGACACCAATATTAACAAAAAACACATTTTTTAAAGACTAACTCTAGTTTTACATACAGAAAACAATGAGAAAAAATATAAAGCACAAGTTTTAATGATAAATAAACATTAAATACCTTTATTGAAGACTCTTGTTAGCGTATTGAAAAATGCAGGAGGGGAGAGGGAGTTGGGAATCCCCCTCCATAAGGACTTCAGGTATCAAAACCCTCTCTAGGGTTACTTCCCTTCTATGTCATTTACTGCGACAGTGCATTCATTACATACCTTAAAATATTTGTAGTCTTAATGAAGGGCGAGAGGCGAGTAGTATTTATTTGTAGGAAGTCAGTGAAGGCAACGGTAATGTAGGTTCACGTAGTATGTAGCCCCCTGAGCTACACTATACAGCCGTATTATTACACTACACAGCCATATTATTACCATGTTCAGAGTTTAATCGTTTCTATCAACTACCTTTAGATGCTATCATAACAGAGAGAGAAGTAAAGAATAATTTAAGTCAAGAATGGTAAACAAACACGTATGAAGGGCGGTTACTGCACAAGATGCCAGATTCACAGTTTTCTCTAACGCTGCATCAGAGAAAACATAAAGTTTACCTTCCACCCTCCTCCTCCTCCTCCTTAATTCACCAGTACTCACCACTCGATAACATATAAACATTGCATGTTTATATGCTATATGCTATGTAACTTGTTTCTTATATAATTTTGAAGAAAATATCATAGATGGATTAATGAAAATGTCTATATTAACTTAAAATAAGACAATGTGCCCAAGAGTGATTATTATTAAACATACAGTGGACTCCCGAGTAACGAGCAAAATTCATTCCAGAAGCCTGCTAAAGTGACATTACCGAACGAATTTACTCCCTTAACCCTTTGGGGGTTGACAGGCCTTCTCGGAAACACGTTCTCAGGGTCGAAATTTTTTGGAAAAAAAAAATAATTTTTTCTTATGAAATGATAGAGAATCTTTTTCCGAACATAACGAAATTTGAATGAAAACTTGCGGAATTATGCTCTCGCGATTTCGCCCATTTTGAGCCCTATTTTTGGCCAATTCCAATGTTCCAGTCCACTAAAATAATGGCTATTTCGCTAGAACTCCATTTCTTCTATCGATTGAGTACAAAAAACTGCCTATTTACCAATTTCAACTACCCAAAATAGTGGTCAGAAAATGGCAATTTGGCCAATTTCACACAAATTTCAAACGATGCCAATTTCAAAATAGGGTCCAGAATAAACAAGGCAGACATTCCTGGCACTAAAATAACATCTTCTCTGTTCATTAGTCACGTCTCCAGGCCCCTCTTACATTACTTTTGCTTTCCATTTTGAATTTTTATTCTCACAAAAAATAAAAGATTTACTGTTATGTATACAACTGCATCATTGTAAAAATGGTATAAATAATATCAGCGCACTTGTGCAAGAATATTAGACTCGCCAGTTGATGTGTATTGGACACATGGTGTGATTTGTTTACTCTTGAACATCGGCTAAAATCGAACATTTTCGCTAATTTGAGCTCAATTTCAAGGTATTTGTCATTGTCAAACCAATCAAAGTCATCTCTATTTCTGTAATATATCTTCAATTCTATCAAATGAGACCAAGAAAACGAGAATACATCAATAAATACCATACGAAAATAGACTGCAAAGTCACTGTTTTAAACGAAAAAAACAGTCAGAGTTTTTTTTTTCTCATTATGCAGTGTGTGCTGCAGGATTTTTTTTATACTACGCACACTGACCACACAGACCCATTCTTTCATATGTAGGCCTACCAGCCGTTTCCCACTTAATTTGAGGCCGCTAGAATTTACGCGTACTAGTACGGCACCAACCCCTGCTCATAAAACGTACTAGTATGGCACCGACCCCGAAAGGGTTAAGAAATAATGTCAAGTAGGTTAGTCCATTTCAGACCCCCAAAAATACACTTACAAAAGCACTTACAATATTATACTTACATAACTGTACGATTTCCGGAGTGCTCGTAACTCGGGGGTCCACTGTACATTGCATATATACATTGCGTGTTTTTATAAAGTAATATGTAATGTGTTTCTTATATAATTTTGAAGAAAATATCATAAATGGATTAATGAAAATGTCTATATTAACCTAAAATAAGATATTTAATGTGCTCAAGAGTGATTTATTACGCGTCCAACACCACTCTCATATTTTTTCAATAACTTCTTTCTTAAATTCCATCATGTTTCTCACTTTCTTTACCAAAATAACTTTACTAGGAACTTTCTTTGGGGCCATGGTTACTTATTTTGCAGTTGCACTTAATGAATAACCACCAAAAAGAATGAATTACAGTGGACCCCCGAGGTTCGGTCATAATCCGTTCCAGGAGCTAGACCTTAACTCGAACTGTTCGAAAGTCAAACTCTTATTTCCCATAAGAAATAATGTAAATACAATTAATCCATTTCCACCCAAAAATATTCACCAAAATTCATTTTTTTAAATAAATACTATAGTTTTACATACAGAAAACAATGAGAAATAAATATAAAGCACTAATTATAATGGACAAATGAACAGTTAAATCAGTTTTACCTTTATTGAAGACTCTTGTTGGCGTATGAGAGAGTCGGGAGAGTTTGTTTGGAGGCAGGACAAGATAGTCCCCTTCAATATGACAATAATATCAACTCTACAGCTTATTTATCTAGCACAATTCATATAATATGACATAATAAACAATATTAATAACATAGAAACATGATATAAACTATAGAATGAATAAAACATGTCATTACGAATGTAAGGACTGGTGGTAGTGTTGTTGTTGTTGAGTTTATAAGGGCCACTGACCAAAAGCCATGGTGGGTGGCAGCAGCAGGCCATCACCACTATTCACACAATGTACATAATTTATAAATAAGAAATATTTACCCTTTAATTTATAAATAAGAAATATTCACACTTATATAAATAAGAAATATTTACACTTACCTTGGAGGAGATGGTGGCAGAGGGCGGCGCTCTTGTCAGTGCCCCTATACAGTCATACCTCGGTTAACAATGGCGTCGGATAACGATAAATTCAGTTAGCGATACATTTTTACGTCAAAATATTGACTCGGTTTACGATGATTGCTTCGGTTTACGATATTCGTCCTGGACGCGTCCGCGTGGCGCCCAGCTGTGCAGGCACTCCAGGGAGCATCAGTGTGCTATTGTTTACAAGTGAGCGACCACTACCCACGCATTCATACCAGTATATTGTCATTATTCCACTGTTTTTAGTGCTTGCAACTGCTAAATAAGCTACCATGGGTCCAAAGAAAGTGCAGGGAGTGTAGCATTCATGAAGGGAGTGTAGCATTCATGCAGGGAGTGCAGCATTCATGCAGGGAGTGCAGCAGGCATGCAGGGAGTGTAGCATTCATGCAGGGAGTGTAGCATTCATGCAGGGAGTGTAGCAGGCATGCAGGGAGTGTAGCAGGCATGCAGGGAGTGTAGCAGGCATGCAGGGATTGTAGCAGGCATGCAGGGAGTGTAGCAGGCATGCAGGGAGTGTAGCAGGTATGCAGGGAGTGTAGCATTCATGCAGGGAGTGTAGCAGGCATGCAGGGAGTGTAGCATTCATGCAGGGAGTGTAGCAGGCATGCAGGGAGTGTAGCAGGCATGCAGGGAGTGTAGCAGGTATGCAGGGAGTGTAGCATTCATGCAGGGAGTGTAGCAGGCATGCAGGGAGTGTAGCATTCATGCAGGGAGTGTAGCAGGCATGCAGGGAGTGTAGCAGACATGCAGGGAGTGTAGCATTCATGCAGGGAGTGTAGCAGACATGCAGGGAGTGTAGCAGGCATGCAGGGAGTGTAGCAGGCATGCAGGGAGTGTAGCAGGCATGCAGGGAGTGTAGCATTCATGCAGGGAGTGTGGCATTAAAAGAAAAAGGCCAGTAACCCCAGAAAAGAACGTGCCACCTGCAGTGTTAATGGAAGGGGATTCCCCTTCCAAACACTAGCATACTACAGTGGACCCTCGGTTAACGAATACCCCGGAAATCGTGTAATTATGTAAGTATAATTTTGTAAGTTCTTGTGGAAGTGTATTTTTGGGGGTCTGAAATAGACTAACCTACGTGAAATTTTTCCTTAAGGAAGTAAATTCGTTCGGTAATGGCACTTGAGCAGACTTCAGGAGTGAAGTTTTTACGAAACTCGGGGGTCCACTGTATACTCCATCCTTTCCCCTCCTCCCGTCCTCCACACATCAACAACTCTTCAATAAATGTAAGTGACATGTTATTGTACTATATTTACATGTAATTTCTTTAATGTTCATTAAATTGTGTATTATTTAATGTCAAAGTTCTAAAAAATATTTTATTTTACTACTTTTGGAAGTCTGGAACGGATAAATTTTATTTCCATTATTTCTTATAGGGAAAATTGATTCGGTTACAGATACGCCCTCTCTGACGGATTAATATCGTTAACCGAGGTATGACTGTATTCCTCAAACAACAATGTAGAAGTTTCGTGTCGTCATTTTCTATCACTTAATCGCTTAACTTACTTGCTACACTTTATCACTGGCTGGTGCTATAGCCTTTATCGACTTGTGAAGCTTCTTTGGACCCATGGTGACTTATTTCACAGTGACAATCACTAAACCAGCAATAAACACAATAAATTTATTGTGAAATGTTTGAATGAGTGCGCTGGGTAATGTTCTCTCAATGGTAAACAACACTAGACTGGCTCACGATGCCTGCACGGCGAGACGCGCAAGTGCAGGCAGGCGGACAGGTCTGGTACCCGGACCGATAGTCGGGGGAATGACAGGTTGGCGGGGGAAAATTGGCCCGAAAAAAGCCATCGAAACTCGAATTGACCGATACTCAGACCGACCGAAAATCGGGGTTCCACTGTATAGAGAAATGTTTGGATGAATGAGCAGAAGCTTCCTCACTCTCCCAGAGAGACAGCCAGACTGGCGGGAGCGGTTGGCAGCGGGCGGGTTGACGCGTCCCATACGGCCGATAAGCGAAATAAGGGCCAATAACCAGAATCCAAAAAACCAGCCTATAACCAAGTTGGCTGATAATAGGAACGGCTGATAACTGGGGGTCCACTGTATATACAATATTTTACGATGTTTTCATGTATTTTACGATTGTTCATGGTTCAATAGGTTAAGGAAGCAGTATTGTTAGGCTAAGTAAATGCTATTATTATTTTTCCTTACAATATATCTGCGCACCAAACATTCGCGAATTTTCAACATCTGTGAGCTTCTTCATCCACTAACCCTCGCGAATGTGGAGGGCCACCTGTACTCTAGAATGAACAAAATATGTCATTATGTGACAAGTGGAGGCAGCCATAACTGCACCCACATTGTTGTGGTATTCATTGCCATCTAGTGACGACCTTTTGAAGCCGTCTATTATAATTATTATAGTACATTATTATTATACATTTATTATTATACGTACTATATTATTATTATTATATATTATTATTATATGTATTATTATTATTATTAGTACGTACGTATTCTTAAAATAATTGATATTATATTACGTATATTATTATATAATTATATTATACGTACAGTGGGCCCCCGCTATTCGAACGGCTCGGCAATAGAACATATCGTCATTAGAACAGGAAAATCGATATCGCCATGCGAACAAAATATCGCGATTTGAACAAGTGCGTCCGTGACCTGTCCGCCCAGGCGTGGAGAGCCAGTCCCGCGTTGTTTACACTCGAGAAAACAATACCCTGCACGCTCACCAAGACATTTCACACTTAATTATAATTGTTTGGAGTTTGTTCATTAAGTGCGAGGCAGTGGTGAGAGGCAGTGGTGGTAGAGGCAGTGGTGGCAGAGGCAGTGGTGGTAGAGGCAGTGGTTGAGGAAGTGGTTGAGGAAGTGGTTGAGGAAGTGGTAGAGGCAGTGGTGAGAGGAAGTGGTGAGAAGCAGTGGTAATAGAGGCAGTGGTGGTAGAGACAGTGGTAGTAGAGGCAGTGGTAGTAGAGGCAGTGGTGGTAGAGGCAGTGGTGGTAGAGGCAGTGGTGGTAGAGGCAGTGGTGGTAGAGGCAGTGGTGGTAGAGGTAATGTCACCATATTATTAAGTTTAGCATAAACCATTGTTCTCAAGTCTAGTTATAGAATCACTCTAAATCCTATGATTACAGGCATTCATCCTGATATCAACCTATTATTAAATGACTTACATGATTCCAACAGCAACTGTAACTATTACACAGCAGATCAAGCAAAGACATTACTCAGAGCCAACAATACCATAACTATCATCAACTACAATGTTAGATCTTTGAGCAAACATTATGATGACCTCACAGCTCTACTCCAATCCCTACAGACCAATATGTCAATCATAACACTCGCTGAGACCTGGCTAAAGCCTGATACTACAGATGTCTATGCCATCCCAGGTTACACAGCCATTCACAACTGTAGGACAGATCAGCGAGGGATGAGCATGGAGAATATATTATAGCTAAATTTAAATCAAAAGACCTGCAAAAACCCCTCACAGTGATAAACATCTACAGATTACCACAATCAAACATCCACAGCTTTAGTGAAAAACTAGGTAACCTGATAACTGATGCACACATGAACAAAGACCATTTGCTGCTCACAGGAGATTTCAACATAAATCTCCTACATGACCAGGACCCACAGGTAACTGAATTCACAAACACTATGAGCAACTGCTTGTTACTACCAACAATATCAAAACCTACAAGAATCTCCGAGACTAGTACCTCATTATTAGACCACATCTGGACTAACACTATATCCCCTCTAAAATCAGGCATAATCACAGACAACACCACAGACCACTACCCTACCTTTCTCATAACCAACCTAGGCAAATTGCCCCAAGATACTACAAAAGTTACCTTCAGACTACATAATGAGTCAGCTGTTAATAACTTTACAACAGCTATGACTAACATTGACTGGCATAATGAATTAGAAACATACTCAGATACTAATGAATGCATCAAGAATTTTCTTATAAAAACCCACCACCTCTATAACAGACATTGCCCTAAAAAAACTAAACAGATCACAGCTAAGAGACTTAACAATCCCTGGCTAACACCCAGCATCCTTAAATCCATTAACAAAAGGCACCAATGTGAAAAACAATACAGAAGGGGTCTAATAACCAGAGAACAATCCAAACGCTACTCATCAATCCTTACCAGCCTGATAAGAAGGTCCAAAAAATTGTATTATGAGAACAGATTCCAGACCATAAAAGGTGATATGAAACAGACCTGGAAAACCCTATCTGCAATTCTAGGAAATAAAAAGATATCCAAGAACAATACCATCAAATTATCAAAAGCAGATGAACCCCTACTCACACCAACTGAGACAGCAAACAGACTTAATGTTTTCTTCTCCACCATAGGAAAGAATCTAGCGAGTAAAATCCCAAGCTCGAACACCCGGCCAACAGACTACCTCACCAACACCTACCCTAATACACTATTTCCTAGCTCTTACCAACCCAATTGAAGTCTCGCTCATAATCAACACCCTTAAAAACAAGGCAGGAGACAAACAGCTTACCACCTTTTATGAACAAAAAAGCTTCACAGGTACTGTCACCAATTATAGCAACATTATTCAATAAATCCATTGAAACCTCTACCTTTCCATCAATTCTCAAAATAGCTAGGGTCACCCCGATCCACAAAAGAGGTGATCAAACTGACTTGAATAATTATAGACCAATTTCTAATTTACCACTGCTTTCTAAAATCTTTGAAAAATTAATTCATAGACAGATCTATTCTTACCTCGTCTCACACAATGTACTCAACCCCTGTCAATTTGGATTCAGGACCAACAAGAGCACAAACGATGCTATTACACACATGTTAGAGTTAATATACACCGCACTTGAGAAAAAAGAAGTCCCGCTGGGAATCTTCATAGACCTACGCAAAGCTTTTGATAGTCGAACATGATTTACTGCTCACAAAATTAGCACACTATGGTATAAGGGGGCACCCACTTAACTACCTAAAGTCATACCTTAGCAACAGAAGCCAATACGTGTACACAAATGGAGCGAACTCTTCCACACAACAAATTGCAGTCAGACTCAAGGAAGTGTCCTGGGGCCACTCCTATTCCTCATTTACATAAACGACCTACCGAATGCATCACAACTACTCAAACCCATATTATTTGCAGATGACACAACATATGTCTTCTCTCACCCAAATCCAGTCAGTCATACTGGCCAACACTGTTAATGCCAATTTACAGAAAATATCAACGTGGATGATAACAAACAAGCTTACTCTCAATACTGACAAGACCTACTTCATTCAGTTTGGAAACAAAGCCACAAATGTTCCACTTAACATAACACTCAATGGTTCACCCATCACAAGACTCACAGAGCAAAAATTCCTAGGAATCCACCTTGACAAAAGTCTTAAATTCCAAACACACATACAACAAATTTCCAAGAAAATCTCAAAGACAGTAGGCATATTATCAAAGATACACTATTATGTGCCACAATCAGCTCTCCTTGCACTATATCATTCACTTATCTACCCTTATCTCACCTATGGAATCTGTGCATGAGGCTCAACAACATTAAATCACCTTAGACCACTCATAACCCAGCAAAAGGCTGCAGTCAAGATGATAACAAATTCCCACTCTAGACAGCATACTCCACCAATATTCAAAAGTCTAAAACTACTCACCGTAGAAAACATTCATACCTATTCATGTGCCTACTACATACACAAAACTCTACATGCTAATATCAACCCTCCGCTCAAAATTCTCCTCAACAACTTTAATAGGTCCCACGGCCACAACACAAGACACAGATCACTTTTCGACATACCCCGAGTCCATACCAACCAATGTAAAAATTCTATGCACATAAAGGGCCCCAGAATCTGGAATTCATTACCAGTAAAAATTAATTAACTTGTCTGAATCAATTAAGACTCTTCTCAAAATCACCTACTCACCCTAAACTAAATACTCATACTGTAAACTACTTTCAAAAATGCTCAATGTTATTTTCCTTAAGATAATCTCAATTTTATATTATCATCCGCCTAAACACTTGTTACAATTTAATATCATCATAAAGTCATTTTAACAGTATAATATCATCATATTGTAATTTGAAATAAAATATATAACTAGAATAAACTCAATCAATTTCTCTTGTATTATGTACATAGTATATAAGTCATTAGATTAAGCTGCCCCTAATGCCATGGCATGCCAGTGGCTCTCCCTTGCATTTCAGTTTTATGATTGTAACTACCAATATATATGTATACTTGCAAATAAAAATTATATATTATTATTATATTATATTAACCATTATACACACCATACTTCCCATTTATGATAAGGAATGAATGTTGATAGAAAGCTATCACTACTGTTCTATTATAGTACAGTAATTGACTATTTGTAGTTACACTAGCAGAGTAATGCTCACAATATCCTCTCACATACTAATTTATAATAATATTAATAATAATATTTTTATTTCGATGCATGTTACAAGTGTACACTGTTATTGGTAGTTACAATTACAGTGGTACCCCGACTTACGATGTTATCATCTTACGTTATTTTCGATAACCGATATTTATAACGTAAGAAATTTGACCGTGACTTACGATGTTTCCTTCGTCTAACGACATTCGTACCGGACGTGTCCGCTTGGCGCCAGCTGAGCGCGCACTCCAGGGAGTGTCAGTGTGCTATTGTTTACAAGTGAGAGCGACCACCCACCCACACCCGCGCATTCATACCAGTATATTGTCATTATTCCACTGTTTTTAGTGCTTGCAACTGCTAAATAAGCCACCATGGGCCCCAAGAAAGCTCCTAGTGCCAAGCCTGTGGTAAAAATGTAGCAGGGAGTGAAGCATTATAGGGAGGTAGCATCAAAGGAGTGTAGCATTAAGAGGAGTAGCTCATGCAGGAGTGTAGCATTCATGCAGGGAGTAGCATCATGCAGGAGGAGCATTCATGGGAGTGTAGCATCAGAGGGATGCAGAGAGTGTAGCATTCAGGGGAGTGCATTAGGGGAGTGTAGCACATGCAGGAGTGGCATTCATGCAGGGAGTGTAGCAGGCATGCAGGGAGTGTAGCAAGGGAGGAGTGCAGGATGAGGAGTGTAGCAGGGATGCGGGGAGTGTAGCAGGGATGCAGGGAGTGTAGCAGGATGCAGGGAGTGTAGCAGGATGGGAGTGCAGGGATGGGAGTAGCAAGGATGCAGGGTGTAGCAAGGATGCAGGGAGTGTAGCAGGGATGCAGGGAGGTAGCAAAGATGCAGGGATGCAGGGAGTGTAGCAAGGATGCAGGGAGTGTAGCAAGGATGCAGGGAGTGTAGTAGGCATGCAGGGAGTGTAGCATTCATGCAGGGAGTGTAGAATTCATGCAGGGAGTGTAGCATTCATGCAGGGAGTGTAGCATTCATGCAGGGAGTGTAGCATTCATGCAGGGAGTGTAGCATTCAAAGAAAAAGGCCAGTAACCCCAGAAAAGAAGTTGGTACCTGCAGTGTTAATGGAAGGGGATTCCCCTTCCAAACACTAGCATACTACTCCACCTTCTCCCCTTCTCCCGTCCTCCACACATCAACAACTCTTCAATAAATGTAAGTGACATGTTATTGTACAATATTTACATGTGTATTTAGGTATTCTTTATTAAATTCTATATTATTTAATGTCAAAAAGTTCTAAAAAATATTTTATTTAACTACTTTTGGAAGTCTTGGACGGATTAAATTTATTTCCATTATTTCTTATTAGGAAAATTGATTCGTGTAACGATTGTTTCGCCTTAAAATATGCCCTCTCTGACGGATTAATATCGTAAGTCGGGGTACCACTGTATAAAACTGTAATGCAAGGAGAGCCACTGGCATGCCATGGCATTAGGGGCAGTTTATTCTAAAGACTTTTCACTAAGTACTTAATGCTAAAGAAATTGATTGAGTTTATTCTAGTTCTGTATTATTTTAAATTATAATATGATTATACATACTATTAAAAGACAATACAAGAGAAATTGGTTGAGTTTAATCTAGTTGTATATTTTATTTCAAGTTACAGTATGTTGATGCTATACTAGTATAATAACAATACTAGAAAAATTTATTGAGTTTCTTCTAGTTATATATTTTATTTCAAATTAAGAAAATGATGATACTATAAGATTTTAAATGACAATATGATGATATGAAATTGCAACAAGTGTTAAGGAGGATGAATATATCAAATTGAGATAATCTTAAGTAAATTAATATTGGGTTTGAAAGTTTGTTACAGTATGAGTATTTAGTATAGGGTGAGTAGGTGATTTTTGAGAAGAGTCTTGAATTGATTTTCCGACAAGGTTAACTTAATATTTACTGGTAATGAATTCCAGATTCTGGGGCCCTTTATGTGCATAGAATTTTTACATTGGTTAGTATGAACTCGGGTATGTCAAATAGTGATCTGTGTCTTGTGTCATGGTCGTGGGACCTATTAAAGTTGTTTAGAGAATTCTGAGCGGAGGGTTGATATTAGCATGTAGAGTTTTATGTATGTAGAAGGCACATGAATAGGTATGAATATTTTTTATGGTGAGTAGTTTTAAGGTTCTGAATATAGGTGGAGTATGCTGTCTAGAGTGGGAATTTGTTATCATCCTGACTGCAGCCTTTTGCTGGGTTATGAGTGGTCTAAGGTGATTTAATGTTGTTGAGCCCCATGCACAGATTCCATAGGTGAGATAAGGGTAGATAAGAGAATGATATAGTGCAATGAGAGCTGGTTGAGGCACATAATAGCGTATCTTAGATAATATACCTACTGTCCTTGAGATTTTCTTGGAAATTTGTTGTATGTGTGTTTGGAATTTAAGACTACTGTCAAGGTGGATTCCTAGGAATTTTCCCTCTGTGAGCCTTGTGATGGGTGAACCATTTAGCATTATTTCTCATACAAGTGTTGCTAGTTACCAATGTTTATTTTCCAAGACATTTCTAGCAGGGACAGCCTTATTATATGATGTTTCACTCACAGCTGGACTTCATCTTTACTCCCTCTTGAATTATATTTCATCTGTTTATCACTAATTGTAAATGAACGAGTCAACAGATGGTGGTAAAAAAAAAAAAGCTGCAATGAAACCTTTTATTAATATGTTGTTTCACCAACTGGGAGGCTTTATAAAGTGCAGTATATGAAACACAGTTTTATATAAAGCACATAAGAGGTAGCCAGTGTCACTCACTGCCAGGTCAGGTGCCATACTTTCATCCAAAACAATTACACATCAGCAAATCATCTTACCCCAACATGGACACAAGCACAGTTTACCTGGAGTTTACCTGGAGAGGGTTTTGGGGGTCAACGCCCCCACGGCTCGGTCTGAGACCAGGTCTCATGGTGGATCAGGGTCTGATCAACCAGGCTGTTACTGCTGCCCATGCACAAACTGACGTATGAACCACAGCCCGGTTGGTCAGGTACTGATTTTAGGTGCTTGTCCAGTGTCTTCTTGAAGACAGCAGGAGCCTATGGTAAACCCTGCGGTGGTTGCTATACTCATGTACGAGAAACAACTAGGGATTTAGATATCTATACTTAAGGAACAAATATGTAAACAGAATGCATGAGTGTTGTACCAAGAATATCACCTGAGGCAAGCATCAACCAAATAAATGCTGCAAGAAATGCATGTCTGGCAAATCTAATATAGTAGTGTTTCAACATACAGTGGACCCCTGCCTAACGAGCAAAATTCATTCCAGAAGCCTGCTCAAGTGCCATTACCGAACGAATTTACTTCCTTAAGAAATAATGTCACATAGGATAGTCTATTTCAGACCCCCAAAAATACGATTTCCGGGGTGCTCGTTAGGCGGGGGTCCACTGTATAAGCAAGGAATCATTTGCACACCATACCCCTTGTATGTAAGGCTAACATTGGAGCATTAGTATGGAACCCACACCCTCTGCTTTTCCTCTTTTACATCAACGACCTTCCAAATCTATCGCAGCAACTTAGACATACTCTCTTTGCCAACAACACAACTTTTGTCATCTCCCACCCAAATCTTACACCACTCAACAACAATGTTAATGAAGAGCTCTTAAAAATATCAACCTGGATGACTACCAATAAACTCACACTTAAACACTGACAAAACTTTCTACATTATGTTTGGGAGAAGAGCAAGTAATGTTAAACTAAACATTATGATTAACAGTACTCACAATGCTAAACATAATGAGGGAATATTTCTGGGTCTGCACCTTGAAATTCAACACCCACATCCAACACATTACAAAAAAAAAAAAACTTTAAAAACATTTAGCATCTTCTCCAAGATACATTATTATGTACCACAAACAGCACTACTTACAATATACTACTCGCTCATCTACCCCTACCTCACCTACACTATTTGTGCCTGGGGATACACAACAGCAAATCACCTCAAGCCAATAATTACTCAAAGTCCACAGTACAAATGATCACACAGACTACTGCCAGACAACACCCCCTCCCCACTCTTCAAAGACCTAAATCTACTTACTGTATAAGACATTCACTCTTACTACTGTCCATCCTACATATCCACAACAATAAGTTCTAATATTAATACTGACCTGTCACACTTCCTTGACAGTTGCAACAGAACCCACAGACACCACTGTGGAGACAACTTGTACACTATAAGGTGTTTGTAAGAACGTGTATCAACCATAACTAGACAGTTTGTTTACATAAGTACTCTGCGACTATCTTACTCTCTCGTTTATTCGTTTTTATCTTGCTTACTCACTTCCGAACCCTACATTAAGACAACAAATATTTTAAGGTAAGTAATGAGTGTACTGTATATGCATTTTATTGCTCTAGGGCGCTTAATGTCGTAGTAGGTGGGAGTGGCCAGGCAGGATGCCATACCTCCCACACGACTTTCTACAAATAAATACTACTATTCACCTCTCACCCTACATTAAGACCAGTAAGACTACAAAAATTTTAAGGTCAGTAATGAGTGTACTGTATAAGCATTTTATCACTCTAGGGAACTTTAAGCATCATAGTATAGTATGTGTGGGTGGGGTGGCCAGAAGGGCTAACACATCTGACTTCTTACAGTAAATACTACTCACCTTTTGCACTACATTAAGACTACAAATATTTTGAGGTAAATAATGAGTGTACTATGTGTGTATTTTACTTTTTAATGCCTTGTTCTATTGCTAACTTGATACAGTGGTACCTCGGTTAACGATATTTTTTCGTTCCAGAATGCTGTTCAAGTGCCATTAGTTTGTTAGTTTGATATCTTTATTATGCACTCCATACCCATCCTGTGGGCGGTAGTCAAAAGATTACAGAGGTACATAATGGGTCCAGGGACTGGACCTCAAAGTTTGATAGCTGAGCAAGTTACAAAGGTAATGAACTCAGATGGTCACAATCATGACAAGTTACAAAGGTATTTGCAGATTACAGAGGTATATGTAGGGTCCAGAGACTGGGCCACAAAGTTTTGATAGCTGAACAAGGTACAATGGTAATGAATTCACTAGTTACAAGGTAATGAATCATGTAAGTAAATTTACTTACGTCTGGTAAATGGTTGCACTCATGAACAAATTATAAAGCAATGAGAAATCTATTAGTCTACACCCAGCCACAACTGTAATGAGTTATTGGTGCAAATTTTAATTGTTGGGTCACACACACACACACATACATATACACATACATATACACACACACACACACACATACATGTATATACATACACACATACACATACACACATATATACATACATACACACACACACACACACACACGTGTCAATGCTTTATTTACAGGGAGCAAAGTCAGGGTATTTTTCCAGAATGGTCTGTAATATACCACTGTGGATAAAATACTTTGACATATCTTGAACATTTCTCAGTGAGTAGTCTCTGAATTCATTAATTTTATCGCACTCCAGTACATAATGACGCAGGGTGTGACAATAATCCAACTGGCAAAATTTACATCTTGTTTGGTCTACATCTGGTGGTGGTGATTTAACCTGCCAAAGATACTTGTAACCCAGCCAGAGGCGGGCGGTAGTGACATCCAAGAGTCTGCTTATTTTGTTGGATGCACCATAGACATGTGGCTCCTCCTGCATGATAGAGTGATGATAGATGGACTGACTGGTGTCAATCTCCCTGAGTCTTAAGTCAATAAAATTCAGTTGAAGTTCTTTTCGTATTATTGTTCTCAAACTGCTAACTGACAAGCCAAGATTGTAATCTATCCCCTCTTTGAAAGCATAAAACTTAGCCAATTTATCAGTTCTATCATGCATCTGAAGACCAATGTGAAATGGAATCCACAGCATGTGCACTCTGACTCTACTATCCAGAATCCTACCATACCTGTGCCTGGCTTCTGACACGAGCATGCTACAAGTTATACTTGATGAGTTGAGAGCATTTATGGATGACAGAGAATCAGTTACAATTAGAGAGTTAACCATAGATACATGGACGCATTTGAGTGCAAGGAGTATGGCAAACAGTTCTGTCTGAAGGGTAGAGGCCCAGTTATTGATGCGTGCTCCAATTTCTTTAAGAGAGCCATCACTCTGTATGACAACAGCAGCACTACCAGCTGCACCAGTGGATTGGTGAACAGAACCATCAACGTAAATAATTTGTGAGAGAGTGTGCTGTTTGGCTAAATTATCAATACAGTTTAACGCATCATGTTTGGCTTCAAGGCGAAGCTTTGGCCCAAACGAATTTATCCCCATAAGGAATAATGTAATATAGACTTCACCTTTTAGACCCCAAAAAATACACTTACAAAAGCATTTAAAAAAATAAACTTACATAAAAGGGCGAGTTTGGGGACCATCGTTAACCGAGGTACCACTGTATATGTTATTGTAAACTTGTTATCTGGCATTTATATGCATTTATAAATGGAAAAAAATGGAGTTCTGCTTTTCAGCGAAGTCTGCTTTCCGGCAGTAGCCTGGAACCTAACCTGCCGTATAAGTGGGGCCCTACTGTAGAAGAAAAATTTACAAAATAAGAAAAACTCTGACCGGGTGACCGGCAGTCGGCGATGTTGCCACAAGCGGTTCAATTTCTGTCAACTTCACGTGAAACCTCCATATCTCGGTAAGTATTGATCGCAAAAAAATATTTTTTTTAGCCTATAACACTCAGAAAAAAAACTATCATTTCATAAGATTTTTTTTTTTTTTTTTTTTTTTTAATATTTTTCGACCCTGAGAATGAGTTCGGGAGAGAGCCTCTCGACCCTGAAGGGGTGAAGGGGTTAACAGTATACTACACAGGTACACAGTACTACTGACACACACACACAGGCAGACGGACACAGACACACACACAGGCAGAGACACAGACACACAGGACAGAAACAGTGCAGGACAGAATCCTCCAAGAGAAACCACGATTGAAGGAAACGGAAGAATACAGGAGGGTGTTCCTAGATCGGGACAGAACAAAAACAGAACGACAGCAGCTGAGGGAGAGGACACAAAGGCGAAAGGAGCTAGGAGGAGAGACAAGGACAGAATCAGCAGAGGACAACCAGAGCAGGGCAGAGCAACAAGAGCGAGCACACACAGAACCACCCCCAACACCCAACAACCAAGCACACTATCCCAACACAAACTACAACCCACACTCACACCCCCAACCCAACATTCCACTATAGAATCCCACAGTCCACCGCCAGGTCCCCCACCCTTACAGACCCCCCAAAACACAGTGGTAGAGAGGCAACTGAAGGTATGGTACACAAATGCTGATGGAATAATAAATAAGTGGGAGGAGTGGCACGAAAGAGTCAAAGAGACATCACCGGACATAATAGCTCTCACAGAAACCAAGCTCACAGGCATGATAACAGATGCCATCTTTCCAATGGGATACCAGATCCTGAGGAAAGACAGAGGGAACAGAGGGGGTGGAGGAGTGGCACTGCTGATCAAAAACCAATAGGATTTTGACGAGCTGGAGAGAGGAGACAGAGGAGAAGCAGGAGATTACATAATAGGAATGCTACAGTCTGGAGGTCCCAAGGTGGTAATTGCAGTAATGTATAACATACCCCAGAACAGCAGGAGGCCAAGGCAAGAGTATGATGAGAGTAATAGAGCGATGGTTGACACACTGGCTGAAGTGGCCAGAAGGGCTCATCCGAGCAGGGCAAAGCTACTGATCATGGGTGACTTCAACCACAAGGAAATAGACTGGGAAAACTTGAAGCCACATGGGGGCCAAGATACGTGGAGGGCTAAGATGATGGAGGTGGTACTGGAAAACTTCATGTACCAACACGTAAGGGATACTACCAGGGAGAGAGGAGAGGATGAACCAGCGAGATTGGACCTAGTATTCACCTTAAGTAGTGCAGATATTGAGGACATCACACACGAAAGTCCACTCAAGGCCAGTGATCATATGGTTCTAAGCTTTGATTACACAGTAGAGTTACAGGTGGAGGGGAAGGCAGATAGAGCCAAAAGAATGAAGCCAAACTACAAAAAAGGGGACTACGCGGGCATGAAGAACTTCCTAAACGGGGTTCGGTGGGACAGAGAACTGGAAGGGAAATCAGTAAATGAGATGATTGAATATGTGACAACATTATGCAAGGAAGCTGAGGAGAGGTTTGTACCCAAGGGAAACAGAAACAACGAAAAAGCCAGGATGAGCCCGTGGTTCACCCAAAGGTGCAGGGAGGCCAAAACCAAGTGTGCTAGGGAATGGAAGAAGTATAGAAGGCAAGGAACCCAGGAAAATAAGGAGAGCAGTCGTAGAGCCAGAAATGAATATGCACAGGTAAGAAGGGAGGCCCAACGACAGTATGAGAATGACATAACAGCGAAAGCCAAATCTGATCTGAAGCTGTTGTACAGTCACATCAGGAGGAGAACAACAGTCAAGGACCAAGTGATCAGGCTGAGGAAGGAAGGAGGGGAGATCACAAGAAATGACCGTGAAGTGTGTGAGGAGCTCAACATGACATTCAAAGAGGAGTTCACAGAGGAGATAGAAGGGCCTCCAGAAAGGAGGAGAGGTAGGGTACACCATCAAGTGCTGGACACAATACACATCACTGAGGAGGAAGTGAAGAGGCTACTAAGCGAGCTGGATACCTCAAAGGCGATGGGGCCGGATAACATTTCTCCATGGGTCCTGAGAGAGGGAGAAGAGGAGCTATGTGTACCCCTAACAACAAAATTCAACACGTCTATCGGAACAGGGCAACTACCTGAGGTATGGAAGACAGCAAATGTAGTTCCAATCTTTAAAAAAGGAGACAGGAATGTAGCACTAAACTACAGGCCAGTGTCACTGACATGTATA
>WNWK01018270.1:5000-40347 GCA_009830355.1 Cherax destructor | reverse complement strand
TCCGTGTGAGCTACCCTGTCATCTGCCATACTTCCATTCAATACTATGAAGGTAATCGATTTGTTGTCGCTCACGCCAAGTTTCTCTGTAATATCTTAGATTATTATTAATAAATTCAAATTCAAATTTTTATTTCTAGTAATATACAGGGGGGGTGTAATTATAGTAATGTGCATTTTATGAAGTAGATATTACAAGATGGCCAATAATATCCCTAGGTATGCCTAGGCTTTTCAGGCAGTCTTATGATAGGTCTTACTCAATAGTGACACAATGATTATACTGATTGTAAGGTTAGGTAATTGTAGTGATTAATTAGGTTTACAATTTAGGTATTGAAATTTAAACATTTAAGAATTAAACAATTAGTTTAAAGAATTTAAAATTAGTTTATATATTAATGGTAAAGGTGATGTATTGGCAAAAAGTTTCTATATTGGAGTGTTTTAGGCAAACTTATGACTAGCTTAAGAATTATGAAGCAATAGTTGTATTAAATTTTTTAAATGTAAAATTTAAAGGGGGAATCACAGATATCAATAAGTGTTTTTGCTGTGATAGGCAAGATAAAGAGTTTATGTGGTTAGCTCCCGGTTGGGTGCGAAAGTGAGATAAGATTTTTTTTAACGGTGCTTTTGAAAATGGAGGTTGTGTCTGCAGTTCTAGGTTTTCAGGCGGGGAGTTCCAGATTTTGGCCCTTTTATCCCATTGAATTTTTGTATAGATTTAGCGGACACGGGGAATGTCAAAGAGATTTTTTATGTCTGGTTTTTGTCTATGGGTCCTGTCACAACTGTCAAAAAGGTTTTAGCTCAGGTTAAGTTGGAATTAATGGTTCTATAAATGTAGATAGCAAAAGTAAATATGGATGTTCTGCACAGTGAGTAGGTTTAGGTCTTTGAAGGTGGGGGGGGGCCTTAGCGTTGGATTGTGTGATACCCCACTGCGGCTTTTTTTTGGGGATTATTGGCTTTAGGTGGGTAATTGCTGTTGATCCCATGCACAAAAGGCATATGTGAGGTAGGGGTAGATGAGTGAGTAGTATAGGTGAGATATTGTGGTATATAATACCGTATCTTAAAAAGGATCCCCACAGTTTTGGGCACTTTCTTTTTTATTTTTGGAAAGGGTCAATTTCAGGCGCTGTCAAGGCGAAGGCCCCGGGAAATTTTCCCTCGTTATGTTTAGCAATAGGTGTTGATCTTTGTTTAATTGTGGGTCACCTGCCTGAAACATAATATAGAAGGTCTTATCAGTGTTGAGTGAAATTTATTGGCTGTCATCCATGTTGATATTTTTTTTAATTGTTGTTAAAATGGTATTAAGCGTGGCAAGATTTGTGGGAGATGACATAAGTTGTGTCGTCAGCAAAGAGTATTGGTTTCAGGTGTTGTGATACATTGGGAAGGTCATTGATATATAAGAGGAAGAGCAGGGGACCAAGGACACTTCCCTGCGGTACTCCGGTGTCAAGTGGTCGTGTCGTGGAGGATGTGTCTTTAATAGTGACACGCCCCGATGGCATGGTGGCTAGCGCTCTTGCTTCACGCACGGAGGGCCCGGGTTCAATTCCCGGTGGGGCCGAAACAATTTGAAGTGTTTCGTTACACACACATACATACAACAGGCCTAGTGTCTAATCGACATGTGCCTAGGACAAAATGGTAACTAACTAAATGATACCTATTAGTGAGGTAGGATTTGAAGTATGCTAGTGCATGACCTCTTATAGGAGTGTACAGTTACATTTCAACAAATCTGGTTCATTAACACCTCACCTAAAAGGATTTCTATAATGACAGCAAACTCCACGCTTGCTCCCACGCTATAAGAGAAAATAAAGAGAACCTCCAGGCAAGGTGATAAGAATGTGTAGGCGAGGCTTGACTCAACACACACACTAGTAATGTGTGTAGGCGAGGCTTGACTCAACACACACACTAGTAATGTTGTGTGTAGGCGAGGCTTGACTCAACACACACACTAGTAATGTTGTGTGTAGGCGAGGCTTGACTCAACACACACACTAGTAATGTTGTGTGTAGGCGAGGCTTGACTCAACACACACACTAGTAATGTGTGTAGGCGAGGCTTGACTCAACACACACACTAGTAATGTTGTGTGTAGGTGAGGCTTGACTCAACACACACACTAGTAATGTTGGGTGCAGGCGAGGCTTGACTCAACACACACACTAGTAATGTTGTGTGTAGGTGAGGCTTGACTCAACACACACACTAGTAATGTTGTGTGTAGGTGAGGCTTGACTCAACACACACACTAGTAATGTGTGTAGGCGAGGCTTGACTCAACACACACACTAGTAATGTTGTGTGTAGGTGAGGCTTGACTCAACACACACTAGTAATGTTGGGTGTAGGGGAGGCTTGACTCAACACACACACACTAGTAATGTGTGTAGGCGAGGCTTGACTCAACACACATACTAGTAATGTTGGGTGTAGGTGAGGCTTGACTCAACACACACACTAGTAATGTTGGGTGTAGGCGAGGCTTAACTCAACACACACACTAGTAATGTTGTGTGTAGGTGAGGCTTTTTGTGTGTAGGTGAGGCTTTACTCAACACACACACCTAGTTCCCTCATATACCACTTGTTCCTTTGATAACACGTGAGATATAGCAGACGTACTGCTGTATCATACACGCCAGATACAGCAGACGTACTGCTGTATCATCATACACGCCAGATACGGCAGACGTACTGCTGTATCATCATACACGCCAGATACGGCAGACGTACTGCTGTATCATCATACACGCCAGATACATCAGACGTACTGCTGTATCATACACGCCAGATACAGCAGACGTACTGCTGTATTATTATACACGCAAGATACACTAAATGTACTAGTTTTTTAGATTTTGCAAGTTTATTGTGCACCCCATATCCATCCTGTGAAGGGTAGCGCAAGAGCATATGGATACACAAAAGGCCTTGGAACTAGGCTCCAAAAGGGTCAACAGGAGTACATCTGGATTTATATCTATAATACTACTACTACTACTACTATAATAATAATAATAATATCTTTATTTCTACAAGTACATGTACTTGTGGATATGTCATGTCTGAGGGCAGTGTGTGTGTGAATATAATGCAGAGGATCTGTAGTTTGGAGATTAGGAGGAGTGTGGGATTACCAAAACTATTATCCAGAGGGCTGAGGAGGGGTTATTGAGATGGTTTGGACATGTAGAGAGGCTGAACAAAATAGAATGACTTCGAGTGTGTATAAATCTGTAGTAGAGGGAAGGCGGGGTAGGGGTCGGCCTATGGAAGGTTGGAGGGAGGGGGTAAAGGAGGTAGTGCGTGCGAGACGCTTGGACTTACAGCAAGCGTGCGTGAGCGTGTTAGATAGGAGCAAATGGAGACAAATGGTTTTTAGGACTTGACGTGTTGTTGGAGTGTAAGCAAGGTAACATTTATGAAGGGATTCAGGGAAACCGGCAGACCGGACTTGATTCCTGGAGATGGGAAGTACAGTGTCTGCACTCTGAAGAATGTTGCAGTTTTATAACTGTAGTGTAAGAATGCCTCTGGCAAGACAATGATGGAGTGAATGATGAAAGTTTTTCTTTTACGGGCCACCCTGCCTTGGTGGGAAACTGCCGATGTGTTAATAAAATAAATAAACATGTACAAGGTATACAGGCCTAGCTGACATCAATGACATACTAGTATACAGAAAGCCGCTTGTTATGTAGAGCATTTCGGGCAAATTAGGTCAGTTTTGTCCCAGGATGCGACCCACACCAGTCAACTAATACCCAGGTACCCATTTTACTGATGGGGAACATAGACAACCAGTGTAAGGAAACACGCCCAATGTTTCTACCCTCGCCGGGAATCGAACCACGGACCCTCGCCGTGTGAAGCGAGAGCTGTAGCCACCAGGCGACGGCACCAGTTCACTTATCTGTTACAAGCAAATTTAGGAAATTTGCTTAATAAACCTAGGCCTGAGGTATACCTAGGCCTGTACACGCGTCCGTCTTGTTCCGTGTTTTTTTCGTGTTTTTCGCGGTCTCCTTTACGTGCTAGAACCTTAAAACGGTGCCAGTGATCGTATAAGGTACATCCCTCCAGTGCTCGCAACAAACCAGGCAGAAAACAGTTATACAGAGTCAAAAACAAGGGAATTAGTGTGCCAGAACATAGTGCCATAAAGCCAGAGGGGAACTTAAGTGCCGTGTGAAATAACAAAACAGAACGTTTATTTGTCAGAGGAAAGAAAATCTCCCTGAAAATAGGGTGAAGATAGATCTGTATAGTGAATATATTAGTGGTGTCGTAGTATACAGATAAGTTAATAGATGTTAAAGTGAAAACAAAGGCGGAAGTGTAGGCCTAACGAGTTTCGTGTTTGAAATCAGTTGCCTGCGGCCGCCGGGTCCTTACCACGCAAGTCGTGTATTGATAATTTTAAGCTGTTAGTATACCTGACCAAAATCTAGTGATTACATTGATATATAAATCTATGAAATACGAAAAGGTGCATAATCCTGAGGAAATACGTAATTTGTCCAGCTGAAAAATACGATAAACAGTGTTAAGTTGTGAGTTGTCAGTGAACGATTTCACCAACATAAGTCCGTATATCTTCCAGTCATCATAGAAAAGACAGCAGTGTTGTGGTGTAGAAAAAAACAAAAACTAAACCCAGTAGAGTGAACCATAAGTGCACGGAAACCCAGGTGTTAAAGCGGGGTGAGGTTTACCAGGGTGCCAGAAGTAAACAGGGTGCCAGAGGTAAACCAGGGTGCCAGAGGTACGGCCGCCGTACAGTAGGAGCTGCCGGAAGGACCGGTTTTTATCTCCAACACGCAAGTTATACTTTTGTACCATACCGATCATTATTACTCAGTTTAATCATCTTCCAGTGGTCTGTCTCGCGTAACCCAAACAACCCCTACAGGATTCATTAAATAAGTGACACTGGATCTCGTCAGATCCAAGAAATAAGGGAACCATTGACTGGATTCAAAACTGGTATCCTGTCCGGATTCAATAAGCGGACGGAGTTTTAGGGGACCTTATCAAACATCCAAACAATAACAATAACTTTTATGAGGTAAGATTGTCCAAACACTTACACATGCAAATAAAATAGATACGATACAAATAGACGGATCACCACTTCAGGAAACCTATTAGTAGAATATACAGTAAAGCAACCAACAAAATCAATCATGAAACCCTCTGTAGTATGCAAACAAACAAGCAAACGTTCCTCTGCATGGATTACATGCAACTTTTGTGGTAAATGCTGCCACGCCCCTTGTGTAGACATTCAAGACTCTACCACCCGAGATATTAAACAAGGGAAGTGTTTTTGGGTATGTCCAAATGAGACCGAACTGTGGAATAAAATCACATCGATATTAAAAGATGACAACACCAAATCGGACTTCATAAAAAACATGACAGCTTTCTATAACAGTTGGGAAAGTAAAAAATCAGGGCCAGATGGTGCTACCGCCCCTGGTACAGATGTTGAAATGGTAGCCAGTAAATTTAAGAATGGAGAAATAAATGATGGTGACCTGAAGAGGGACAGTAGCTCTAGTGAAATAAATGATGGGGAAACAGGTGTAGATAAGGACACACACAAAACAGTGTTACAAACTAGCAATAACACGGTAGATAGTAAACAAGGGGATGCCCAGGAAAATACTGAAGATAAATTACCAGAAACAGTTGAAGGCTCCATTGTTAGCACTAGTAACGAAGACAGACACGAGACAGGAACACACCCACCAATGGGGAACACAGTCACAAAAAAACAGGGCAAACGGAAACCAGGCCTATGTGAATATTATGCACTTGGTATCTGCAGGCATGGAAAATCTGGGAAATCAGATGGGACATGCAATTATGATCACCCCAGAAAATGCCGTGACCATATGAAAACAGGCAAATGCAACCTCCCGTCCTGTAAGTTTTTCCACCCTGAAATGTGCCACACATCAATTCAGGAAAGACAGTGCTATAACTTATATTGCCAGGCATACCACCTAAAGGGTACGAGGCGACACAGAACATCCAGACCATGGCAAAATCTGGGTAGCCACAGCCACTCCGGAGAGAGTGGTTTTTTAGTGCCAGGAAGGAAAAAAAGCTGGCAGGAAATGACAGAAATTGTACACCAACTGCAATCATTTATGGAGTGGAATCACAGTCAGTGGCCTCCACTCCATTACAACAGATATTAGAGCCAGGAAAAAAAAGACCCCCCCATACCACCAATCCAACTACATTCATCTTTGCTAATATACAGGGTTTAAAGCCAGCAACAAACAACAAGGTACCTTACATTCGTGGACTGCTTACAGAGTCAAATGCTATGTTTGCGGCTTTCACAGAGACCCACATAAGAGATCACTTGGACAATGAAATATGGATCCCGGGCTACAACCTATACAGGTGTGACAGAGTGAACAGGCAAAAAGGGGGGGTTGGCCTGTATATCACAGAGTCACTTATATGTTCAGAACTACTAAATGCCTCAAATGATGTAGTTGAAGTATTAGCAATAAAGGTCGAGAATCAAATCCTGGTCATCGTGGTTGTCTACAAGCCCCCGGATGCAACGTCCCAACAATTCCAGGAACAGCTTCTGAAAATTGACCACTGTCTGGAAAATCTTCCAGCTCCTGCCCCCAACATCTTGCTACTGGGGATTTCAACCTCAGGCACCTAAATGGAGGAACATTGCAAACAATGTGGTAGCAGAGATAACACCAGGAGGCAGCTCAGATGAAAATTCACACATGCATGAACTTTTAAATCTCTGCACCAAGTTCACCTTAAACCAGCAAATAGTAGAGCCCATAAGATTAGAGAATACGCTGGACCTCATCTTCACCAACAATGATGATCTGATACGAAATGTCATCATATCAAAAACAATATACTCAGATCACAACATAATAGAGGTCCAGACATGCATGCGGGGCGCCCCAGATCAACAAAATGTGATCAGCCGCGAGGGAGCTTTCTCCAAATTCAACTTCAATAACAAAAACATAAGGTGGGACCAAGTAAACCAAGTCCTAAATGATATAAACTGGGAAGATTGCCTAAGCATCACGGATCCCAACCCATGTCTAGAACAAATTAACTCTGTGGTATTTGAGGTTTGCTCAAGGCAAATTCCCTTAAGGAAAAGGAGGAGAAGATGCAAACTAGAAAGAGAGAGGCGCTCCCTATACAGGCGAAGGCAAAGAATAACGGAGCGGCTACAGGAGGCCAATATCTCTGAAATACGTAGGGAGACACTAGTCAGAGAAATAGCAAACATCGAATTAAAACTAAAGGAAGCTTACAGGAATCAAGAGACACGGGAAGAACTAAAAGCCATAAATGAAATTGAAAGAAACCCTAAGTATTTCTTTTCCTATGCAAAATCAAAGTCGAGAACAACAACCAGTATTGGGCCCCTACTTAAACGGGATGGGTCCTACACAGATGACAGCAAGGAAATGAGTGAGTTACTTAAATCCCAGTATAACTCAGTTTTTAGCGAGCCACTAACCAGACTGAAAATCGAAAACCTAAATGAATTCTTTATGAGAGTGCCACAGAACTTGACAGACGCATGCCTTTCTGACATCACCACGACGCCAAATGACTTTGAAAAGGCAATAAATGACATGCCCATACACTCCGCTCCAGGCCCAGACTCATGGAACTCCGTGTTCATCAAGAACTGCAAGAAGCCCCTATCACATGCTTTTAACATCCTATGGAGAGGGAGCATGGTCACTGGGATCGTCCCGCAGCTACTAAAAACAACAGACATAGCCCCGCTCAACAAAGGGGGCAGTAAAGCAATAGCAAAGAACTATAGACCAATTGCGCTAACCTAGAATATCATAAAAATCTTTGAAAGGGTTCTAAGAAGCAAGATCGCCACCCATCTTGATACTCATCAATTGCACAACCCAGGACAGCATGGGTTTAGAGCAGGCCGCTCCTGTCCGTCCCAACTACTGGACCACTACGACAAGGTCCTGGATGCTCTAGAAGATAAACAGAACGCAGATGTTATATACACAGATTTTGCAAAAGCCTTTGACAAGTGTGACCATGGTGTAATAGCACACAAAATGCGTGATAAAGGAATAACAGGAAAAGTTGGTAGATGGATCTATAATTTCCTAACATGTAGAACACAAAGAGTAGTAGTCAACAGAGTAAAGTCTGAGGCAGCTACTGTGAAAAGCTCTGTTCCACAAGGCACAGTACTTGCTCCCATCCTATTCCTCATCCTCATATCAGACATTGACAGGGATATAAGCCACAGTGCTGTGTCTTCCTTTGCAGATGACACCCGAATCTGTATGACAGTGTCCACCGTTGAAGACACTGCAAGACTCCAAGCAGACATAAACCAAATCTTTAAATGGGCTGCAGAAAACAATATGAAGTTCAATGATGAGAAATTTCAATTACTCAGATACGGAAAACGTGAGGAAATTAAAATCTCATCGGAGTACAAAACTAATTCCAACCACACAATAGAGCGAAAAACTAATGTCAAAGACCTGAGAGTGATCATGTCAGAGGATCTCACCTTCAAGGACCATAACAAAGTAGCAATTGCATCTGCTCGAAAAATGACAGGATGGATAATGAGAACCTTCAAAACCAGGGATGCCAAGCCCATGTTGACACTTTACAGATCGCTTGTTCTATCTAGGCTGGAATGTTGCTGCACACTAACTGCACTTTTCAAGGCGGGTGAAATTGCTGACCTTGAAAATGTGCAGAGAACCTTCACCGCACGCATAAGTGCGAAAAACCACCTCAACTACTGGGAACGCTTGAAGTTCCTAAACCTGTACTCTCTGGAGCGCAGGCGGGAGAGATACATTATTGTATACACATGGAAAATTCTCGAGGGATTAGTACCAAACTTGCACACGGAAATCACTCCCTACGAAAGCAAAAGACTCGGCAGGCGATGTAACATCCCCCCAATGAAGAGCAGGGGTGTCACTAGCACGTTGAGGGACAACACAATAAGTGTCAGGGGCCCAAGATTGTTCAACTGCCTCCCAGCATACATCAGGGGGATTACCAACAAACCCCTGGCTGTCTTCAAGCAGGCACTGGACAGGCACCTAAAGTCGGTACCTGACCAGCCAGGCTGTGGTTCGTACGTTGGACTGCGTGCGGCCAGCAGTAACAGCCTGGTTGATCAGGCTCTGGTCCAACATGAGGCCTGGTCATAGACCGGGCCGCGGGGGCGTTGACCCCTGGAATTCTCTCCAGGTAAACTCCAGGTAATATATCTGGTACCTAATTTTCATTAATAAGATATCTTAACATATCACACAGGTTTTTATACTATCTCTATATTTCTCAATAAGTGGATAATTAATCACAGTGTTCAAGATAGTGACCATAGGGCTGGCTACATACTTTGCATTTAGTTTCATCATCTGTGAGTCTGTCAAACTGCCAGAATTACTTGTAACCAAGCCTAAGCCTGGCTACTACAACATCAGTCAGTCTGTTCACATTGAAAGCTGTTCCATAAATGTACTTATCTACATACATGTTATCATAGTGGGTTATAGATCTACTCACACTTCTAACTACATTCCTATAACATTCAGTTTTATTATTTACTTCTCTCCTAATATTATTCCTAATGCTAGACACAGATACACAAAGTTATAGTCTACATTATCCTTCAGGGAACTTTTCTTGGCTAACAAAACAACTTTATCATGAAGGAGTAATCCAATGTGTGATTGTATCCATTATAATTGTACATTAATTCCTTTTTCCAGGATTTTTGGGTATCTATACCAGGCTTCTCCAGTAAGCAAGTTGTTAAGTGTCATTATGAGAGTCAAAAGTCTTCAGTGATGAAATAGAATCAGTAATGATGATAAAGCTCAGTGTCATAAGTTAGCTTTAGCGCCATTAGGATTGCAAACATTTCAGTTTGCAGTAAAGACGCCCAGTTGTAAATTCTTATGCCTAACTCAACAAAGTTGCTATCGTTCTTAACTAGGGAGGTGGCAACAAGAGCAGATGCAGCACTGCCATTAAACTCCTGCCTAGATCTATCAATGTACATAACTTGTGATAAATTATTACTACCAGTTAGGCGAGAAATTTCTTCCTGAGCAGTTGCTTTTACAAGTGATTTAAGGAAGGTATTACTAGCAATGAGCTTCTTGAGAGGGGCTTGCAGGTATGTGATATTAAATGAACACATCTTCCATGGAGGAATGAAATGCTCTTGTTGTCTACAGTGATACAGTTCGTGCAAGTTATAAAACTTAATATAATTGCATGTTTTTACAACCCATTAATATCTAAGTGTATCTACTTCTAGACACTTAGTAAGATTCATAGTGAGTGTCCGGTTCATTTCTTAATATCAAGTACAGTGTTTATCTCAATAATCCTATCACTGATACTAGACACCAAGTTCCTTCCTCATATTAAGAACCTTGGTATATTTAGGAAAGCCAAGAATAATTCCGAGGGCTTCATTTTGCATTAACACCAAGAGTTGGAGAGAACTTTCCCTAGCTAATATCAACATGGGAGCAGCATAAGCTATTAAGGACTTAATATAGGCTATGTAAATCATTCTCACTATTCTCACATTAGCACCATTGTTGGGGTTGTAGCCAGCAACGGCTTTGAGAAGAATTAGCCTATCTTTGCATTTCTTATTTAGTTGTGGTATGGTGGATTTATTGAAGGGTACGTCTATACCAAGGAATCTAAGATTTAACGAAGCTAATGTTTTCATCCTACAAACAGATGGGTGGTGGATGTCGTTTGCAATATCTTTGTTTTAGATGAAGATATGATGACGCCTAATCGATTACAAATTGCTTGAACTTCGTTAAGAATGGTATTCATCTTCTTATGCCTTGTTGTATGGATCATGATGTCATCAGCATAGCTTATAGATATATGTTCATGTGAGGCAGGTAGAGCATTTAGGAGAGCATTAATCAGAACATTAATTATGGGACTGAAAACTCCTTCCTAGGGACATTTCTTTAGACTCGCTTCTAAACACATGGTAGAGGACAGAGGATACTCTATTTGACATATATCTTATTATCCAACTGAGTAGGTTACTACCAATATTCATTTTGTCTAGTTCATGTAGTATAACGATTCTGTGTGTGATATCAAATGCAAATTTTAGATCAAGAAATGTGGTAAAACTAGTAGAGATGTGTGGAGTGAGAAAGGTGGAAAAACAATTCTTCACACTTTTTCCTTTGATCAACCCATAGAGATGGGTAATATTTGGTGTCTGATTCTGTAGTACAGTCTGTGAAGTATCATTCTTTCAAAACTTTTACAAAGACATCTAGTTAAAGAGATCTGTCTAAATGTATCAGGCTGTTGCGGCTTTGGGATAGGCACAATGAGACTATTGGTCCAGGAAGTAGGAAGAACACCGTCGATGTAACCGAGACTATACAGTTCTAACAAAGGGTTATCAGGGACCTGCCTTAGAGTTCTGAGGATATCATAAGTTATACCATCCTTCCCAGGAGCGGTTGATCCACTTTTAATTAATACATTATCTAATTCATACTCGGTGAAGAGGCAATCACTTTCATCAATATTTTGGCTCATAAAATCAATCGATTATTGTATAAATCGATTTCGGAAGCACTAGGTTTTTTTTCTAATATGAAATTGGAGATTTTAAAGACAGGATATTTTGGACCAGTTATTTAATGAGGTCACATTTGCTTTTTCAATAGGAAAGGGTTATTTCATATATACCCTTACAAACCAAACTTAAAGTGGTAAACCTATTTATCCTACTAACAAATTGTTCCCATTCCTGTTGCCTGAGTTCTTATTTTCTATTCCTTGCAATTGTTAGTGCAGCTTGGAATGTTGTGACCAGGTCTGGGGTACACATTCTAGGTAAGCTTTACCAATCCTCCTATCTGCGTGTGTTACACTGTATAGTGGCCGATCACTATAGTATTTACAATGGTATTTATTGCCATTTATGGTGAAAAATTTATGTCTTCAATCATAAATGGGAACAAATACCATTTGAAGCAGATGTACGGATATGTTATTACACAGCAGATGTACTGCTGTACTGTTACACACGCGGGATACAGCAATGTACTGCTGTACTGTTACACACGCGGGATACAGCAGATGTACTGCTGTACTGTTACACACGCGGGATACAGCAATGTACTGCTGTACTGTTACACACGCGGGATACAGCAATGTACTGCTGTACTGTTACACACGCGGGATACAGCAGATGTACTGCTGTACTGTTACACACGCGGGATACAGCAATGTACTGCTGTACTGTTACACACGCGGGATACAGCAATGTACTGCTGTACTGTTACACACGCGGGATACAGCAGATGTACTGCTGTACTGTTACACACGCGGGATACAGCAATGTACTGCTGTACTGTTACACACGCGGGATACAGCAATGTACTGCTGTACTGTTACACACGCGGGATACAGCAGATGTACTGCTGTACTGTTACACACGCGAGATACAGCAATGTACTGCTGTACTGTTACACACTCGAGATACAGCAGATGTACTGCTGTACTGTTACACACGCGAGATACAGCAATGTACTGCTGTACTGTTACACACGCGGGATACAGCAATGTACTGCTGTACTGTTACACACTCGAGATACAGCAGATGTACTGCTGTACTGTTACACACGCGAGATACAGCAGATGTACTGCTGTACTGTTACACACGCGAGATACAGCAATGTAATGCTGTACTGTTACACACGCGGGATACAGCAATGTACTGCTGTACTGTTACACACGCGAGATACAGCAATGTAATGCTGTACTGTTACACACGCGAGATACAGCAGATGTAATGCTGTACTGTTACACACGCGAGATACAGCAATGTAATGCTGTACTGTTACACACGCGAGATACAGCAATGTACTGCTGTACTGTTACACACGCGGGATACAGCAATGTACTGCTGTAGTGTTACAAACGCGAGATACAGCAATGTACTGCTGTAGTGTTACACACGCGAGATACAGCAATGTACTGCTGTAGTGTTACACACGCGAGATACAGCAATGTACTGCTGTACTGTTACACACGCGAGATACAGCAATGTACTGCTGTACTGTTACACACGCGAGATACAGCAGATGTACTGCTGTACTGTTACACACGCGAGATACAGCAATGTACTGCTGTAGTGTTACAAACGCGAGATACAGCAATGTACTGCTGTAGTGTTACACACGCGAGATACAGCAATGTACTGCTGTGTTTCGTGTGTGTAATATTAAGCTTGTGATTTTTATGTGTATGTGAGTGTATAATAACGTACGCCTACGTTAATTCCATATTTTTGTCAATGTTTATCATTGTGTTGTTTGTGAACGTGCGATAATCTTATAGCCGTAGGACATGTTACATATATTATGTGTTTAGTATTATATAATGTGTATGCTTCTTATGTTCTAACATTTGTGTTCATATTGTTTGGGAGACTGTACTATGTGTGTGTGTCCTACTGGATAATTTGATGTTCTTGGATATGTATTATTATGCTATGTACGTTGTACCTTGTTTCAATAAAATAAAATAAAAATCCATATTAACCTTACTGATATCTATATAAGTTACACACGTAAATTATTACCTGTTAGAAAGAGTATTTATAATCATACTTAAGAAATATTCTGTAGTTAGTACACCCTCTCACATCCACATCCTCTCACATCCAAGCTTACACTGTATACACACCCTCTCACATCCAAGCTTACACTGTATACACACCCTCTCACATCCAAGCTTACACTGTATACACACCCTCTCACATCCAAGCTTACACTGTATACACACCCTCTCACATCCAAGCTTACACTGTATACACACCCTCTCACATCCAAGCTTACACTGTATACACACACTCTCACGTCTAAGCTTATACTGTATACACACCCTCTCACATCCAAGCTTACACTGTATACACACACTCTCACGTCTAAGCTTATACTGTATACACACCCTCTCACATCCAAGCTTACACTGTATACACACATCTCACGTCTAAGCTTATACTGTATACACACCCTCTCACATCCAAGCTTACACTGTATACACACCCTCTCACATCCAAGCTTACACTGTATACACACCCTCTCACATCCAAGCTTACACTGTATACACACACTCTCACGTCTAAGCTTATACTGTATACACATCCTCTCACATCCAAGCTTACACTGTATACACACACTCTCACGTCTAAGCTTATACTGTATACACACCCTCTCACATCCAAGCTTACACTGTATACACACCCTCTCACATCCAAGCTTACACTGTATACACACCCTCTCACATCCAAGCTTACACTGTATACACACCCTCTCACATCCAAGCTTACACTGTATACACACCCTCTCACATCCAAGCTTACACTGTATACACACACTCTCACATCCAAGCTTACACTGTATACACACCCTCTCACATCCAAGCTTACACTGTATACACACCCTCTCACATCCAAGCTTACACTGTATACACACCCTCTCACATCCAAGCTTACACTGTATACACACCTCTCACATCCAAGCGTACACTGTATACACAACCTCTCACATCAAGCTTACACTGTATACACACCTCTCACATCCAAGCTTACACTGTATACACACCTCTCACATCCAAGCTACACTGTATACACACCACTCACATCAAGCTTACACTGTATCACACCCTCACATCAAGCTTACACTGTATACACACCTCTCACATCCAAGCTTACACTGTATACACACCTCTCACATCCAAGCTTACTGTATACACATCCTCTCACATCCAAGCTTACACTGTATGCACACCCTCTCACGTCCAATGCTTACACTGTATACACACCCTCTCACGTCCTAGTGTAAGCTTGGACGTGAGAGGGTATGTATACTGTATACACACCCTCTCACGTCCAAGCTTACACTGTATAAGTACCCTCTCACGTCCAAAGCTTACACTGTATACATACCCTCTCACGTCCAAGCTTACACTGTATACACACCCTCTCACGTCCAAGCTTACACTGTATACGTACCCTCTCACGTCCAAGCTTATACTGTATACACACCCTCTCACGTCCAAGCTTATACTGTATACACACCCTCTCACGTCCAAGCTTACACTGTATACACACCTCTCACGTCCAAGCTTATACTGTATACAACCCTCTCACGTCCAAGAACTTACATGTATACACACCCTCTCACGTCCAAGCTTACACTTATACATACCCTCTCACGTCCAAGCTTACAATGTATACACACCTCTCACGCCCAAGCTTACACTGTATACACACCTCTCACGTCCAAGCTTATACTGTATACACACCCTCTCACGTCCAAGCTTACACTGTATACACACCCACTCACGTCCAAGCTTACACTGTATACACACCCTCTCACGTCCAAGCTTATACTGTATACACACCCTCTCACGTCCAAGCTTATACTGTATACACACTCTCTCACGTCCAAGCTTATACTGTATACACTTCATCAACTACTTACACACTCGTCCAAGCTTATACTGTATACACACTCTCTCACGTCCAAGCTTATACTGTATACACACCCACTCACGTCAAAGCGTACACTGTCTCAAAACAGATCAACCAGCATGTCAAGCAGGGTGGTTGGTTAATGGTAATTTAAAGCCTATCGACTTCACAAGGGTCATTAAGACTGTACATAGTCTGTCCACCACCAGTCAAGAATACTTTAATCCCTTAAATAGGGATTAAAATCAACTCTCAATACATATACTCTGAGAAACATACACATACTGACACATACTGTGTTAAGTGACGTGTGGGCACTCACGACAGCCTAACCAATAAGCTTTAACTCATAAAACTAACTATTAGAGCCACTCTTATATGGTCGTAAGCTGTGAGTTATGTAATCTAATGCGACCAAGCTCCTTTAGATTAATTACTAAAGGAATTTAGTACAGAAATTATTATATATGTTAATTTGATGACAACCATCCTGGAGACAGTTTAGTAGTCCCACTATGTAACTGCGGACACGCGCACACACGTACGCACGCGCGCACACACACACACACACACACACACACACACACACACACACACACACACACACACACAATGCCAAAAATTGCCTCTTTAATATTTATGAATATTTAAATGTAAACGAGAGAACATTGAGTCTGTGTCTTGATTTAACTAGAATAAAACAATGGAATACAGTGATTTACATGACAATAACAGGATGTACAGAATGATGTACAGCAGGATGTTCTGCAGGAGATACAGCAGGATGTAGAGCATGATGTACAGCAGGATGTACTGCAGGAGATACAGCAGGATGTAGAGCATGATGTACATTATGTTGTACAGCAGGATGTACAGCATGGTAGCCTGTGTACTCACCTCTTCCTGGTTGCAGGGTTTAAATCTCAGCTCCTGGCCCGGCATTTCAACCTTCCACTTGCCGGGTTCACTTCCTCCGAGCTTCCTGAACGTCTTAAAGCAATGTATGGAGTCTGCCTCCATTATTTCTGTGCTCAGGTCATTAAACTTCCTGATCACCCTCTGGCTAAAAAAATACTTCCTGACATCTCTGCTACTCATCTGTGCTTCCAGCTTAGAAGTGTAACCTCACTTACCAGTTTCCAGCCTCTCGAACACTCTAGCTCCGTCTGCCCTATCAATTTTTCTTAGTAGTATTTTGTTTGTGGTTGTCTACTCTGTTTTCCTCTCCGCTAATGTCGTCAGGTTCAGTTCCTTCAGTCTCTTATAGTTCATTCTCTTTACCTCCGGGACTATTAACGTTGCAAACTTCTTCACTTTCTCCAGTTTCCTGACATTGCTTTTATCACTTGTGGGTGTCACAAACCCGTGTGTATGTATATGTGTGTGTGTGTGTGTGTGTACTCACCTAGTTGTGGTTGCAGGGGTCGATTCACAGCTCCTAGCCCCGCCTCTTCGTTGGCCGCTACTAGGTCACTCTTCCCGCTCCATGAGCTTTATCATACCTCTTCTTAAAGCTATGTATGGATCCTGCCTCCACTACATCACTTCCCAGACTATTCCACTTCCCGACCACTCTGTGACTGAAGAAATACTTCCTAACATCCCTGTGATTCATCTGAGTCTTCAACTTCCAACTGTGACCCCTTGTTGCTGGGTCCCATCTGTATGTGTGTGTGTGTGTGTGTGTCTGTGTGTTTTCATGTTCTCTGAGATCATTTCTTAATAATAACCATGAACAACTTTAAATAATTAGACAAATAAAGGACACAGAAATGGTTTTATATAATTTTATTGTCCAGTAAGTTACAATACAAGAAAGGTGTCTACAAGCTTACGTCTTATTGTAAGGGAGATGATCGGGGAAGTGGGGGGCGAGCTAGAGGAGGGGCGGGGAAGGAAGCTAAAGGAGGGGCGGGGAAGGAAGCTAAAGGAGGGAAAGGGAGCTAAATAATCGGGAAGGATGCTAAAGGAAAAAGGGTGCTAGAGGAGGGGTTTGGAAGGGAGCTAGAGGTAAAGGGGAAGGTTGTTAGAGGGGTGGGGGGAAGGCAGTGGAGGGTGAGGGGAAGGGGCGCTACAGTATAGCGGGGCTGAGGGCAGCTGTGAGGGTGAGGAAGGAGGTGGTAACAATGGTGGCAGCAGCAGCAGCAGGTGACGGCCGGGGTAAGTAGCCACTGCTGGCCGGCGCCTTCCTTGACCCTGTCAACACAAGACAATATTATTATTATTATTATTATTATTATTATTATTATTATTATTATTATTATTATTATTATTATTATTATTATTATTATTATTATTATTATTATTATTACTATTATATTATTATAATTATTATTATTATTATTATTATTATTATTATTATTATTATTATTTCAAAGAGCTGAGGAGGGGTTGTTGAGGTGGTTTGGACATGTAGAGAGAATGGAACGAGACAGAGTGACTTCGAGAGTGTATAAATCTGTAGTGGAGGGAAGGCGGGGTAGGGGTCGGCCTAGGAAAGGTTGGAGGGAGGGGTAAAGGAAGTTTTGTGTGCGAGGGGCTTGGACTTCCAGCAAGCATGTGTGAGCGTATTTGATAGGAGTGAATGGAGGCATATGGTTTTTAATACTTGACGTGCTGTTGGAGTGTGAGCAAAGTAACATTTATGAAGGGATTCAGGGAAACCGGCAGGCCGGACTTGAGTTCTGGAGATGGGAAGTACAGTGCCGGCACTCTGAAGGAGGGGTGTTAATGTTGCAGTTTTATAACTGTAGTGTAAAGCACCCTTCTGGCAAGACAGTGATGGAGTGAATGATGATGAAAGTTTTTCTTTTTCGGGCCACCCTGCCTTGGTGGGAATCGGCCGATGTGTTAATAAAAATAAAAAAAATAAGAGCATAAGAATACCTTGTCCAAAATTACTATCGCATTTGCTTTGTCTGTTTCGTAAGGTGGCGTCTAAGATCTTTCCTTAATTTATGGTATAACTTAACAAATCTTTGAGGACAGTTATTAAGGAAAGATTATAGACGCCACCTTACGAAACAGACAAAGCAAATGCGATAGTAATTATGGACAAGGTAGATTATATATATTTGTTTGAGTGTATAACTGAGGCAGGTAGACTTGCAGAGGTGACTGGTCCTACAGCACCTGAGGACTGGGAGGTAATAAGGTTTACTTCAACGAAGGGGAAAGAAGCTCTAATTCCTTGACCCAAGAGCCCATCTTAAGGCGGAACATAATATATTAGCTATATTACTGAACAGTGCTACCAATTATTAATATTATGGTAATTTTGGCTACTTTTGCTACGTTTAAACTTATTAACAGCACGAGGGTCATTAAGGGTGAATTTCACCTGTAAACTACGAGTGAAGAATATATGAATGCTATAAGAGAGAACAGAGCGTTTATGAGAGATAAACACTGAGATATATATACCTCTAGGAGGGTATATATCGTTTTCCTGAAACCAGCAAGTTAGTGTTCCCAGTATGGTGATTAAACCTTGTAAGTTTGTTAATTTTATGTTGGCTGGAGTGTACGAGGGTCATTAAGGCCTCACCTCACCTACACACTAAGCACTGGCTTTTTTATTTCATGTTTTATGGGTCGGTGGCTCCGAGGGGGGTGCCTTGATGGTGGTTATGGGGAAGGGGGTAAGATTTTGATCCAAATATCTGGACTTGTCCCTCCCGTTCTTGGATCGAGCTTGAATGCTTCCTATTTCCCCTAGGTGCTATATTGCCCCCACGAGCTTAGCGCTTCACGTCCCCCCCTCTCCTTTCCCATCCTGATTAATATAAAATACACATCCGTAGATGCTTTAATTTCTATTTCAGAATAAATCTGAAATAGAAAAATTACGATTTTTTTTTTGTATTTTCCTTCATCAAAAATGTTTCCTTTAACATTTTGAAGTTTTTAGTTTACGATCACAGTTTCTGGAAGAATTTAGTCTTTTGTTTTTCAATGATGGTTCCACTGAGGAGAGTCGTACACGCTACCACTGCACCACTGAGGACAGTTAGTGGTACACGCTACCACTGCACCACTGAAGACAGTTAGTCGTACACGCTACCACTGCACCACTGAGGAGAGTTAGTCGTACACGCTACCACTGCACCACTGAGGAGAGTTAGTCGTACACGCTACCACTGCACCACTGAGGAGAGTTAGTCGTACACGCTACCACTGCACCACTGAGAACAGTTAGTGGTACACGCTACCACTGCACCACTGAGAACAGTTAGTCGTACACGCTACCACTGCACCACTGAGGAGACAGTCGTACATGCTACCACTGCACCACTGAGGAGACAGTTGAACAAGGGATTACCAATAGACCCCTGGCTGTTTTCAAGAAGGTACTGGACAGGCACCTAATGTCAGTACCTGACCAACCAGGCTGTGGTTCATACGTCAGTCTGCGTGCGGCCAGCAGTAACAACCTGGTTGATCAGACCCTGATCCACCATGAGGCCTGGTCTCAGACCGAGCCGTGGGGGCGTTGACCCCCGAAACCCTCTCCAGGTAAACTCCAGGTAAACACGCTACCACTGCACCACTGAGGCGTTTTATTAGTCTCAGTGACCAGACGTAGAGAACACCCAGGAAGAGAGAGAGAGAGAGAGAGAGAGAGAGAGAGAGAGAGAGAGAGAGAGAGAGAGAGAGAGAGAGAGAGAGAGTCTCGTTTCAAGTCTCACTAAAGTTCAAATTTATAAAGTAGTTTGGTCATACCTTTACTTCTGATATGAATTTTTTTTAGTGATTTGAACATCTAAAGATATTTTTTTTTTCAATGCCGTGACCAACGTGCACACAAGTATTAAGGATAAACGTGCACACAGGTATTAGGTGAAACGTGCAAACAGGCATTAGTAAACCTGTCAAAAAAATGTTTTGCAGTGTCCCCAGACTTGCTGTTTTTCTTGCTGTTTCATGAATATGTGAAACGTAAATCGGATACACTTCAGCTTACGTTTAGTAAACACTTATCATTACTTTCCCGTGTTTATGTTAAAAGGAATTTCAGTATTACTTCCTTACGATGCCCATTTCTGAGAGCGGGTCGCGGGGACCATGATTTCGGAGATCAGTATCAGATATTATCAGACCAAATTAACGTTTTATCTCTCAGACTGGACTGGAACTCTCTCTCTCTCTCTCTCTCTCTCTCTCTCTCTCTCTCTCTCTCTCTATGTCTCTCTTTCTGCCTGTCATAAATGGTGATTATTATTCAATAAAATGTAGATCTGTAAAATCAATTTAATATGTATATATATTTTTTTTAACCAGGCTCTGGGAAAGACTCTGAAATAAACTGAAGCGTGAAAACCGTTTTTAGTTAGCAAAATCCATTGCAGAAACTCATCACACTTAATCCTTTAGAACCCTTTAGTCTCTGATGAGAGAGAGATAGAGATAGAGAGAGAGAGAGAGAAAAGAGAGAGAGAGAGAGAGAGAGAGAGAGAGAGAGAGAGAGAGAGAGAGAGAGAGAGAGAGAGAGAATAGAATGAATAAATTTCACTTTTCTACACAAGGAAACTTGGACCTGGAGTTCGGTTTCGTTTTGTGTATCATTGACAGCACTCCAGAGACTAGATAAAGCTTTTACCATCACCAAGTGTGCGAAGGAGGCGCTGGGAGAAGGGGAGAGTGGGAGGAGACGCTGGGAGAAGGGGAGAGAGTGGGAGGAGGAGGAGGAGGAGGAGTGTTAGGAGGAAGGTTGGAAGGAGTATGAGGAGTGTGGGAAGGAGTATGAGAAGGAGTGTTTGAAGGAGGAGGAGTTTTCAAGGAGGAGTGTTAGGAGTGTTAAGAGGAATGTGCGAAGGGAGAGTAGAAAGAGGAATGTTAGAAAGAGTGTGAGGAGGGTGAGAGAGAGTACTATGAGAAGGAGGAGGATGAGGCATGGTTATGAGCAAGCGTAAAGAATGAGGGACAGAGGAGGGGATGGAAAGAAAGAAGAGAAAAAGGAAGAAAGATAAGAAGACCTAAACATCGAGGGAAGAGATAGGGACGATTTCTTAGACGTATTCGGAAAGGAGGTAAGATGAGAGAGAGAGAGAGAGAGAGAGAGAGAGAGAGAGAGAGAGAGAGAGAGAGAGAGAGAGAGAGAGAGAGAGAGAGACAGACAGACAGACAGACAGACAGACATACAGACAGAGAGAAAGAACAGATGGGGAGGGGAGAGATGAAAGGGAGAGAGAGGGGAAGATGGAGGGAGAAGGGATTAGGTAGGAATAACAATAATAAAATTTCGTGTAGACTTTTACCAGTGTTTGTGAGGAAGTGACTCAGTGAGACACTAAACAAACCTCGGTAAAGTTGAGTTGTGTCTCCAGACTGTCCCAGAACTGCATGATAAACCCGAGAGACTTCAAGGACTATAATAGCAGGTCCATTAGTAGCCTGGGAACACCAAGCAATGATAGCAACTTTCCACTCAACAACAGTAGCCTGAGACAGCAGAAGAAAATACCCACTTAAAATATCTTAAAGAAAGCAATACAGAAAGCTTGCAGAACCATTATTTACTGGAACTTTCAAACATATGGATAATGACTGAGAGGACTGGGATCTGCAGTGAAGGTCAGAAACATGGGGATCAAAACTGACCAAGGCAGCAATGGAATTTTTTAATGACCAGTCACGTAAATAACACTACGAGTCTGAGAGTAGACGAACCAGCAGTACTGAGCCTAGTATTAACTTCCAATAAGTCTGACTTAACGAAAAAAATAATATGATATACTCTTAAGAATCAGCAACTTGCAACGTTAAACCTTGAACACCCGATGGAAGCGGATCTGGGGAAAGGAAATTAAAGTGAGACGAATAGAAAACCGAACTCACAGAAGAGGGAACTATGTGGAAATAAGAGATTTTCTAACTTGAATAATGAAAAGAGTAAACAACGGGACACACAACTTAGGAGATGATAGAACGCCTAGCAGGTAACTGTAGGCTCAGAAGGGCCTAACAGGTAATTGTAGGCTCAGGAGGGACTAAAAGGTTAGTGTAGGCTAAGCATAAAGAATCATACCAGTCAGTAGAAGCGGAAATCCGAAAGAGATAGAGTATAGGGCTCATCCATACTGAGGAAAAAGAAAAATATAGAATATAGAAAAATATAAAATATAGAAAAAGAGAGAATATGGAAAAATATAGAATATAAAGGACGACAGGGGATGGAGAAGTAAGCAAAGCCAGGAACTACAACCCAAGGACACCTCCAGGTAACATCAAGGACATCCTTCATGGAGGCTGCCTTGATGGTACCTGGAGTCTAGTTGGAGGTCATTGCGGGGGTCACCGCCCCCGCGCCCCAGTCCTTGACTAGGCCTCCCGGTGGATCAGGGCTTGATCAACCAAGCTGCTATTGCTGGCCGCAAGAAACTGGATCTGCCATATTCTTCCATGGCTCCAACCTGATTAACTGCATTTCCCATCCGTTGTATAACCCCAAGTGTGATAGAACAAAACAGAGGCAAGAAGAAAAATAACCATGAAGGATCAAGTAATGTCACTGGAAAAAAAGGAGAATTACTCGGCATGCAAAGAAATAAAGACAACATTGAAAGATGTTGCAGAGGAACCAGGAATAACACCAGAAAGCAGGGGCGAGAGGGTCGACCAACCGACATTAGACAGCGTCCTCATACCAAAGGAGGAAATGAGGAAAACCTACAGAGAACTGGACAAAGAAAGCTGTGGAGCCCGACAATATATCTCCAAGAGGTCAAAAAGAAGAAGCGGAAGCATGGTCTGAACCTCTAGGAAAGCTCAACGTATCACCAGAGATCGGACAAGTACCAGACACATGGAAAGTCTGCAAGAGGTAATGAACTGAAGACCAGTCTCACTGAAAACCCATACTTTTCAAAGTGCCGGAAAGGACCATCAGGATTTGCTTCATTATATAAAAAACAGCAAAAATTTAAGGATGAGAAACATGCTTTACCAACCTACTTGTGTTTATGATGGGACATCATAAAACCAGAAAGGCAGTGGTGGATAGTTGCAAATTCTTAAAGTTAAATAAAAAAACATTAATCATGTTACCCCTCCAAATGCTGAGCTACAAATTAGAAGAGAAGAGCGAAGAAAAAGGAAAGTGCTCCAGTAGACCAAGAAATACCAAAAGAATGGAAAAGAAGAGTAATGATATAAAGAAATATCAGGATAAGAAATAGCTACGAGAAAACTTTCCAAGATTACCACTGAGGTTGTTACTATTATTAATGTATGTGTGTGACCTGGTTGAAGAGATTTAATACTACATATAGAGGCTTAGCTAGAGTGTGTTATTATTAACAAAAATGAAAGGAGAAGTGAGAGGAGCTGCAGGAGGACTCAGACATACTGCAGGTATCACGCAAGATGATAAATTAGACACATGTGCAACATTTGGGTATCTTTAATGAGGAAACGTTTCGCACACGAGTGAGAGAAAATTTGTGACTCAAAAAACTATTCATTAAAGTAATTGAAATTCAGAGCTCTAAATTCATGTGTGTGTGTGTATGTGTGTGTGTATGTATGTATGTATGTGTGTGGTGTATGTGTATGTGTCTGTGTGTGTGTATATGTATGTATGTGTGTGTGTGTGTGTGTGTGTGTGTGTGTGTGTGTGTGTGTGTGTGTGGTGTGTGTGTGTGGTGTGTGTGTGTGTGTGTGTGTGTGTGTGTGTAGTTAACTCTTGTTTTGATACACTGAGTGGCAGAGGTGTTGCCACATGGTGTGTGTCAGAGGGAGAGAGCTCACTTGCTTCTTGATGAAACATCGCACAACGAGGTTGTGTTGGGCCAACGTTTCGCTCCGTGTAGATCTTTATCAAGCCGTGACTTGATAAACTTAAAGAGAGTGAAACGTTGGCCCCAACAACACCTTGTTCTGCAATCTAGAGTCTCAACACACACACACACACACCACACACACACACACAACACACACACACACACACCACACACACACACACACACACACACACCACACACACACACACACACACACTACACACACACACACACACCACACACACACACACACACACCCCACACACACACACACCACACACACACACACACCACACACACACCACACACACCACACACACACCACACACACACACACACACGCCACAAGGGTCAGTCCTAGGACCGGTGCTGTTTCTGGTATTTGTGAACGACATGACGGAAGAAATAGACTCCGAAGTGTTCCTGTTTGTAGATGATGTGAAGTTGATGAGAAGAATTCAATTAGACGAGGACCAGGCAGAACTACAAAGGGATCTGGACAGGCTGCAAGCCTGGTCCAGCAATTGGCTCATGGAGTTCAACCTCACCAAGTGCAAAGTCATGAAGATTGGGGAAGAGCAAAGAAGACCGCAGACGGAGTACAGTCTAGGGGGACAGAGTCTACAAACCTCACTCAAGGAAAAAGATCTTCGGGTGAGTATAACACCAGGCACATCTCCTGAGGCGCACATCAACCAAATAACTACTACGGGCACCTAGCAAACCTACGAACAGCATTCCGGCATCTTAATAAGGAATCGTTCAGGACCCTGTACACTGTGTACGTTAGGCCCATACTGGAGTATGCAGCACCAGTTTGGAACCCACACCTAGCCAAGCATGTAAAAAAACTAGAGAAAGTGCAAAGGTTTGCAACAAGACTAGTCCCGGAGCTAAGCGGTATGTCCTACGAGGAGAGGTTAAGGGAAATCGACCTGACGACACTGGAAGGCAGGAGAGATAGGGGGGATATGATAATGACAAATAAAATAATGAGAGGAATCGACAAGGTGGACAGAGACAGGATGCTCCAGAGATGGGACACAGCAACAAGGGGACACAGTTGGAAGTTGAAGACTCAGATGAATCACAGGGATGTTAGGAAGTATTCTTCAGTCACAGAGTTGTCAGGAAGTGGAATAGTCTGGGAAGGGATGTAGTGGAGGCAGGATCCATACATAGCTTTAAGAAGAGGTATGATAAAGCTCATGGAGCGGGAAGAGTGAACTAGTAGCGACCAGTGAAGAGGCGGAGCCAGGAGCTGTGAATCGACCCCTGCAACCACAACTAGGTGAGTACATCACACACACACACGTGTTTTTCTCTCTGTTCTTTGACTGTGTGACGGATATCTATGAGAAAAACAGAGTACATATCTTTTTGTATAACTTTATAGATAAGACTAACCACTTACCGTAACTTACTAACTTATACGTAATATAAAATAGCATAATAGTGTATATAATATATCGTAATATACACGTAATAAAATATAGCGTAATATTGGTGGGTCGGAGAAAGGGAGAAGCGGGAGTGGGCGGAAGAGCTTTTGAGAACAGGAGATGGGGAGTGGGTGTTATAACAAGGGGAGATAAGAGATAGCGGAATGAACGACCCGGGGAGAGGAAGAGGGGAAGAGGAGGGGATAGGAAGAGGCGGGGGATAGGAGGAGGCGGGGGATAGGAGGAGGCGGGGGATAGGAGGAGGCGGGGAATAAGAGGAGAGGGTGAGGAGGAGGGGGTGAGGAGGATGCGGTGAGGAGAAAGGGAACAGGAGTGGGAGAGTAAGAGGAGTAGAAGGAGGAGGAGGAAGAGAAAGGGAGGAGGAGGAGGAGGAGAAGGAGAATGAAGAGGAGAAAGAGGGAAGGCAAAAATAACATGTGACGTAATAAGAGATAATGAAGTGAGAGACAAAAATAGATACAAGAGTAAGAGCGAGGACTGGAAGGTGTAAGAGAGAGAGGAAGAGAGAAACACGGTGATACAAGGGCAGCAGAGAGAGAGAGAGAGAGAGAGAGAGAGAGAGAGAGAGAGAGAGAGAGAGAGAGAGAGAGAGAGAGAGAGAGGAAGATAAGGAAATTGAGACACGAGTAGGAGGAAGCGGAGGGCAAGGAGGGAGGAAGAGGAGAAAAAGAAATAGTAGTAGTAGTAGGAGGAGGAGGAGGGGAGAAGAAAAAGAAGAAGGAGGAGGAGGAGGAGAAAAAGAAGAAGAAGGAGGAGGAGGAGGAGGAGGAGAAAATGAAGAAGAAGAAGGAGGAGGAGGAGAAAAAGAAGAAGGAGGAGGAGGAAGAGAAGGCTGAGAGAGTGGTGAGTGCATGGAGAGTTACCTCAGCTGGTGAGACAACTGAGGGGAAATTTACATGGAATGCTCCATTAATGCCTAATAATTTACAGCGAATGTTTACACCCTACACCTCTAAATTCATGGCATTAATGCTGCAACCTATGCCAAGAAAATATCTTGCGTGAATGTTTATCCGATGCCTCAAACATTGTAGCGGAGCGAGAGGACTGTGTTAGTGAACCCGAAACACAGAGAAGGAACCATGGAGGGCAGCATAAGGCTAATATATTCGTGGCATTTTAAGAGTCTTAAAATGGGCATCACCACGCAGGAGGACATTAACAAGTTCCCCGAGGCAGCGTTTCCATTGTCACAAACTTCTCTTTAAACCGATGCCAATTTGTACCTGATGTTTGTACTAGATTTAATCATATAATTTTGGTTTTTAGATTTTTTCACTGTCAGTAAACCGAAAAACATCGTTTGTGGTGTCCAGGAGCTGAGTGGCAGTTATCTGAAGAACAGATCGATGTATTTTATTTACTCATTCGGTATCATCTATAAGATTGTGTCGGAGGTTTCTATACATTGTTACCACAATAGATTTTAATATGAGTCTCTGCGAGAGCTCAAAATAAGGTACTTAATTCTATAAGGACACTTTTTAAAATGGTTCTGTTAGTAGTGCGTGGATTAAGGCCATGAATGTTTGGAAAAATAAATGGTACTCTACTATTTGTGCTTTGGGTTAGCGTTATTATCTGTGGTGACAGCCACTAAGTTCTGCTTAGCATGGTTCCCAGGAGGTGGTATAACCTTGTTATTTCTCGCTATTCTTCTTCTCTTCCTCTTATTTAAAAGTTCTGTCGATTACTCTGTATTCTTGTGAATACCTCAGTCATGACGTTCACGTTGCTTGATCAAGCAGACTCCTCTCACGAGGAGAGTATACAATGTTGTGTTAAAACGATATCTCTCATTTAGCGAGTCTTCACATTTGTGGGTGGTAATGATCGCACTTAGTGTAATGATATCTGGCTTTAGTGAGGGGACTCCGGCAGCTTTTTGAGTGATCGTAGTTGTGTGTCAGTTATTTTCCCAGTGTCCGTATCTGTCGACACCCGAGGGATAGTATCGATAAATCTGGCATATATATTTTTTTTATCACGGGTTTAGTGTTGAAATCCGATTCTCTTAATAATGTGCCACTGATTCTATTCTCTCGTTCTATGCTTACATATTTATGTACCACTCTTAGTCTATGCATGCACCTAAACTCTGTTTCATTGTATCCCACACAGGATTTTGGCCTTCTACCTCGTGTGCCAGTAGCTCTTCTGCAGTGCTCCTCTGTTCTCTTATGGATTACCTCTACTATTACTACTACTTCTTCGGTAATACTACACTCTGCCATTTTTCCACTACTGTTCCTACTACTATTACTACCTTCTTAATTTTACCTCAGCCACTGCTGCACTACTATTACTACCACCACCATCACAACTATTACTAGTCCCTCCTCCTGTTCTACCATTCCCTTCCCCCCGACCCCTCCCGTATACATATATTCTGGCCCCCTTCCCTTCTTGTATCTCTGTATGACTTTGTTAATGGTCCAAGTCGGACCATTGAGTCTCCTAAATGCGGCTTATTTGCTCAACTATTTCATTTAATTCTGTATTAATAGAGAGCATCTCATGTGTAGCTGAGCTCCGTGTGAGGCATCTGTTTCTGGACCAGTTGAGAGATTCTTTATCCCGTGGATCATCTGCTGCTTTAATATACTGGTCGCGTCTGCCTTATGTTATTACATTACTTTTCCTGTGGCGTTTCTCTTCTTTATTGCTATGCTCACCTGCGTTCTCTTTCGTAAATGTGCATCTCTTCTTTGATGTTTATAAGGTATAATGTTCATGACACTGTAGTCATGAACACTGTAGATAGTGCAGTAGAAATAGCTTTCATAAATACAGTTAAAAAAACGAGGACTGTGGAATGAACGTAATCATATATCCAGCAAATGTAGCGTTTGTATATATATTTTTTGGTCCATCTGCTGTTAATCAAGTTAATGTATCTGCCATGTATAGAGAAGAATATATCCCAGAATGAACTCAAAATATTTTTATTCTTCTTTACAGATTATGATATTTTTTCACTATTTCCAGTCACTTGTTGTGATGTGTGTAGTCCAGATAAGTCGAAATAAACGACTGTCATTGAAGAAAGAGAAGAATAGACGGAGATTCGAACCGTGGTCCTGAATGGCAGCAGGTCCAGTTTCGTAGCCCAGTGGTAGAGTGCTGAACCTGCTACCATTCACGACTACGGTTCGAACCCCCGTCCATTCTTCTGTTTATTCATTCTAATGTGTATATATCTCTCTCCTGATGTATGTGCACTGAGAGGAATGCTACACATGGAGGGATGTATGTCTCAGTATATTTTAATCTCATTTCGCACATATTTGGGATTAAATTATTCTTGATTGGTGGTGAGCAGGTGACGTGGACCCTTAGTAACCCTCGTGTGTCAACAGGTGACGTGGACCCTTAGTAACCTCGTGTCAACAGGTGACTGGACCTAGTACCCTGTGTGTCAACAGGTGACATGGACCTTAGTACCCGTGTGTCAACAGGTGACGTGGACAGTACCTCGTGTCAACAGGTGACGTGACCTTACCTCGTGTGTCAACAGGTGACGTGGACCTTAGTGACCCTGTGTTCAACAGGTGACTGGACCTTAGTACCTGTGTCAACAGGTGACGTGGAGCCTTAGTACCTCGTGTCAACAGGTGACGTGGAGCCTTAGTAACCCTCGTGTGTCAACAGGTGACGTGGGCCTTAGTGACCCTGGTCGGACTGTTAGTCCTGTCAACAGGTGACGTGGAGCCTTAGTGACCCTCGTGTGTCAACAGGTGACGTGGAGCCTTAGTAACCCTCTGTCACAGGTAGTGGGCCAGTACCTGGTCAACAGGTGACGTGGAGCCTTAGTAACCCTCGTGTGTCAACAGGTGACGTGGAGCCTTAGTAACCCTCGTGTGTCAACAGGTGACGTGGAGCCTTAGTGACCCTCGTGTGTCAACAGGTGACGTGGAGCCTTAGTAACCCTCGTGTGTCAACAGGTGACGTGGAGCCTTAGTGACCCTAGTGTGTCAACAGGTGACGTGAGCCTTAGTACCTCGTGTCAAGTGACGGAGCTAGTGACCTCGTGTAACAGGTGACGTGGAGCCTTAGTGACCCTCGTGTGTCAACAGGTGACGTGGAGCCTTAGTGACCCTCGTGTGTCAACAGGTGACGTGGAGCCTTAGTGACCCTCGTGTGTCAACAGGTGACGTGGAGCCTTAGTGACCCTCGTGTGTCAACAGGTGACGTGGAGCCTTAGTGACACTCGTGTGTCAACAGGTGACGTGGAGCCTTAGTGACCCTCGTGTTCAACAGGTGACGTGGAGCCTTAGTACCCTCGTGTGTCAACAGGTGACGTGGAGCCTTAGTGACCCTCGTGTGTCAACAGGCGACTAACTCGGTCAAGGGAGGCCTAGTGACCTCGTGTAACAGGTGACGTGGAGCCTTAGTAACCCTCGTGTGTCAACAGGTGACGTGGAGCCTTAGTGACCCTCGTGTGTCAACAGGTGACGTGGAGCCTTAGTGACCCTCGTGTGTCAACAGGTGACGTGGAGCTATGACCTCGTGTGTCACAGGTGACGTGGAGCCTTAGTGACCTCGTGTGTCAACAGGTGACGTGGAGCCTTAGTGACCCTCGTGTGTCAACAGGTGACGTGGAGCCTTAGTGACCTCGTGTGTCAACAGGTGACGTGAGCCTTAGTGACCCTCGTGTGTCAACAGGTGACGTGGAGCCTTAGTGACCCTCGTGTCAACAGGTACGGGAGCCTAGTACCTCTGTGTCAACAGGTGCGTGGAGCCTTAGTGACCTCGTGTCAACAGGTGACGTGGAGCTTAGTGACCTGTGTCAACAGGTGACGTGGAGCCTTAGTGACCCTCGTGGTAACAGGTGACGTGGACCTTAGTACCTGTGTCAACAGGTGACGTGGAGCCTTAGTGACCTCTGTGTGTGACGGCTAGTGACTGGTAACAGTGACTGGAGCCTTAGTAGACCTCGTGGTCAACAGGCTGTGTAACTATACATAAATGTAACTCTCTGTGTTCAACATACGTGGAGCCTTAGTGACTGTGGTAACGGTGACGTGGACCTTGTGCTGTGGTAACGTGACTGCTTAGTGACCTGTGTGTAACAGTGTGACGTGGAACCTTAGTGACCTGTGTGTAACAGTGACGTGGTACTTAGTGCCTGTGGTAACAGTGTGACGTGGAACTTACGTTGACTCGTGTAACATTGACGTCTAGTACTGTGGTAACTTACGTTGACTGTGGAACTACGTTGTGACTGTGTAACTTACGGTGACGTGGCTAACTCGTTGTCAACAGGTACGTGACTTGTACTCGTGGCAACAGGTGAGTGGAGCTTAGTGACTGTGTAACAGTGACGTGGAACTTCGTGCTGTGGTAACTTACGTTGTGACTGTGGTAACAGTGTACGTGGAACTTACGTGTGCTGTGGTAACAGGTGCGTGGACTTAGTGTACTGTGGTAACTACGTGACTGTAACTCGTGTACGTGTAACTATGAATCGTTAAACGTGGCACGTGACGTGCTTGTGGTAACTACGTTGTCTGTGGTAACTTACGTTGTGCTGTGGTAACTTACGTTGTACTGTGGTAACTTACGTTGTGCTGTGGTAACTTACGTGCTGTGGTAACTTACGTTGTGCGTGGTAACACGGTGCTGTGGAACTTACGTTGTACTGTGGTAACTACGTGTGCTGTGGTAACTTACGTGTACTGTGGTAACTATTTGTACTGTGAACTTACGTTGTACTGTGGTAACTTACGTGTGCTGTGTAACTTACGTTGTACTGTGTAACTTACTTGAACTGTGGTAACTCGTTGGCGTGGTAACCGTTGTGCTGTGGTAACTTACGTTGTACTGTGGTAACTTACGTTGTACTGTGGTAACTTACGTTGTGCTGTGGTAACTTACGTTGTACTGTGGTAACTTACGTTGTACTGTGGTAACTTACGTTGTACTGTGGTAACTTACGTTGTACTGTGGTAACTTACGTTGTACTGTGGTAACTTACGTTGTACTGTGGTAACTTACGTTGTACTGTGGTAACTTACGTTGTACTGTGGTAACTTACGTTGTGCTGTGGTAACTTGATTAGCGGGAACTACGATGGGTGGTGGTGGTGGCGACCCACTTTCTGCACCCATCCCCACTCAACATAACACCCCTCCGTCACTTCCCTCCCCACTCTACCAACCCTCCACTCCACTCTACCAACCCCCCACTCCACTCTACCAACCCCCCACTCCACTCTACCAACCCCCCACTCCACTCTACCAACCCCCCACTCCACTCTACCAACCCCCTACTCCACTCTACCAACCCCATACGGAAAGTAACAATACTAAATAGGACGAGAACATAAAAGAAGAAACATTCTTGGAAAACGAAAGAGAAACATAGAAAAGAATAGAGAAATATGTGTTTTTTTTGCCTTGAAGGAAAGGTTTGAAAACCAAAATTCAGAGAAGACAAACTTAATAGTCATTGCTACACGAAGCATTAAATGCGTGCGGGTTATTCGTCGCAGGAAGTGTTGTAGGCTCGACCCTACGATCGCTAATCTCGTTCTGGTCTTGCAGGTGTCAACAGTACTGCAGACCATCCCACCAGAGAAGGAAATGATGGAACCACAGAGGAGAGAGAGGAGGAGAGAGAGAGAGAGAGAGAGAGAGAGAGAGAGAGAGAGAGAGAGAGAGAGAGAGAGAGAGAGAGAGATCTGGTCTCCCCAGGGGTCTAGAGCAGACCAACTTAGACGATGTGTTTCAAGTCATCAGAGACAAGGCAGCTGCCAGACAGCTGGGAAATACATAAACAGGTGGACGTTAGGTAATACTTCTTCAGCCCCAGTGATATGACCTGGATTAGGATATGGTTCAGGCAAAACTCTTTACGTAGTTTCAAGAGTTTGTATAATATGACCCAAGAGGTCAGGGACCATCAATAGCCGCAGCCAAATGAGTCTAAGAAGAGCGTCCAAGAGCTGGGACTCAACCCTAGCAAATCAATCGGCGAGTACAATTCGATTATTTCAACTGGATGAGTAAACACACACACACACACACACACACACACACACATACACACACATACACAAACACACACACACACATACACACACACACCATATACGTCAGGCCCATACTGGAGTATGCAGCACCAGTTTGGAACCCACACCTGGTCAAGCATGTCAAGAAATTAGAGAAAGTGCAAAGGTTTGCAACAAGACTAGTCCCAGAGCTAAGGGGATTGTCCTACGAAGAAAGGTTAAGGTAAATCGGCCTGACGACACTAGAGGACAGGAGGGTTAGGGGAGACATGATAACGACATATAAAATACTGCGAGGAATAGATAAGGTGGACAGAGACAAGATGTTCCAGAGAGGGGACACTGAAACAAGGTGTCACAATTGGAAGTTGAAGACTCCTATGAGTCAAAGGGATGTTAGGAAGTATTTCTTCAGTCATAGAGTTGTCAGGAAGTGGAATAGCCTAGAGAGCGACGTAGTGGAGGCAGGAACCATACATAGTTTTAAGACGAGGTTTGATAAAGCTCATGGAGCAGGGAGAGAGAGGACCTAGTAGCAATCAGTGAAGAGGCGGGGCCAGGAGCTATGAATCGACCCCTGCAACCACAAATAGGTGAGTACAAATAGGTGAGTACACATACACACACACACACAATCAGATGAATCACAGGGATGTTAGGAAGTATTTCTTCAGTCACAGAGTGGTCAGGAAGTGGAATAGCTTGGGAAGTGATGTAGTGGAGGCAGGATCCATTCATAGCTTCAAGAAGAGGTATGATAAGGCTCATGGCGAAGGGAGAGTGACCCAGTAGCGGCCAGTGAAGAGGCGGGGCCAGGAGCTATGAATCGACCCCTGCAACCACAACTAGGTGAGTACACACACACACACAAGATAAAGTCCTGAGAAGAACAGAAGAGTCCGTGGTTCGCTGGAAAGTGCTGGTAAAACTATAGACAGTAAAGGACGGCAGAAAACAGGGAAGTAAACCGAAAAGTCAGACACGAATATGTACGGGTAAGCTTTGTTCTTGTAACTACAGCCTCTGAAGACAGAACACCAGCAGCATAACTCTGCTCCTGTAACTACAGCCTCTGAAGACAGAACACCAGCAGCATAACTCTGCTCCTGTAACTACAGCCTCTGAAGACAGAACACCAGCATCATAACTCTGCTCCTGTAACTACAGCCTCTGAAGACAGAACACCAGCAGCATAACTCTGCTCCTGTAACTACAGCCTCTGAAGACAGAACACCAGCAGCATAACTCTGCTCCTGTAACTACAGCCTCTGAAGACAGAACACCAGCAGCATAACTCTGCTCCTGTAACTACAGCCTCTGAAGACAGAACACCAGCATCATAACTCTGCTCCTGTAACTACAGCCTCTGAAGACAGAACACCAGCAGCATAACTCTGCTCCTGTAACTACAGCCTCTAAAGACAGAACACCAGCAGCATAACTCTGCTCCTGTAACTACAGCCTCTGAAGACAGAACACCAGCAGCATAACTCTGCTCCTGTAACTACAAAAACTGAAAACAGAACACAAGCAGCATAACTCTGCTCCTGTAACTACCAAACACTGAAGACAGAACACCAGCAGCATAACTCTGCTCCTGTAACTACAAACACTGAAGACAGAACACCAGCAGCATAACTCTGCTCCTGTAACTACAAACACTGAAGTCAGAACACCAGCAGCATAACTCTGCTCCTGTAACTACAAACACTGAAGTCAGAACACCAGCAGCATAACTCTGCTCCTGTAACTACAAACACTGAAGTCAGAACACCAGCAGCATAACTCTGCTCCTGTAACTACAAACACTGAAGTCAGAACACCAGCAGCATAACTCTGCTCCTGTAACTACAAACAATGAAGACAGAACACCAGCAGCATAACTCTGCTCCTGTAACTACAGCCTCTGAAGACAGAACACCAGCAGCATAACTCTGCTCCTGTAACTACAGCCTCTGAAGACAGAACACCAGCAGCATAACTCTGCTCCTGTAACTACAGCCTCTGAAGACAGAACACCAGCAGCATAACTCTGCTCCTGTAACTACAGCCTCTGAAGACAGAACACCAGCAGCATAACTCTGCTCCTGTAACTACAAACACTGAAAACAGAACACAAGCAGCATAACTCTGCTCCTGTAACTACAAACACTGAAGACAGAACACCAGCAGCATAACTCTGCTCCTGTAACTACAAACACTGAAGACAGAACACCAGCAGCATAACTCTGCTCCTGTAACTACAAACACTGAAGTCAGAACACCAGCAGCATAACTCTGCTCCTGTAACTACAAACACTGAAGTCAGAACACCAGCAGCATAACTCTGCTCCTGTAACTACAAACACTGAAGTCAGAACACCAGCAGCATAACTCTGCTCCTGTAACTACAAACAATGAAGACAGAACACCAGCAGCATAACTCTGCTCCTGTAACTACAAACAGGTACTGAAATATGTAACCCCAGACACGCACATTAAACCA
>WNWK01018269.1:0-40348 GCA_009830355.1 Cherax destructor | reverse complement strand
TAAACTTACTAATTCCTCTGTTCATTAATCATTTCCCCCAAAAAAAGGCCTCCTTTATTATAAACACTTGCCCTCCATTTTAAATCCATCAAAACAAAAAATTTAAGTTTTACCTTATTTCTCAGATACTAAAATAGATCAAAGAATGATTGGTTGTGGTTTAGGCTATCCCAATAATAAATTTTATGTCTACAAGTACTGTACATGTACAAGGTATACAGGCCTAGCTGATATCAGTAACATACCAAAGATTGAAGATTCTTCATTTCAGCATGATACAATGTTTGTACACTGATGAGTGACATTTAGGTGTACATGCAGAAAACCCTTAGTATGCAGAGCATTTCGGGCAAACTTAAGCCTATCTTAAGATTAAAACCAATAATTATACACAATCAGCACATAGGAAAGGGGAGCTTACGACGAAGTTTCGTTCTGACTTGGACCATTTACAAAGTGTCACTACCAGAAAGGAGACAGAGGCAGTATATATAGGCCAGCAGGCAGGGACAGGACAAGACGTAGTAGGAAAGAAAGGTGGTGGTAGATGTAGTGGTAGTACAGTAGTAATAGTATAGTAGTACAGTAGTAATAGTATAGTAGTACAGTAGTAATAGTATAGTAGTACAGTAGTAATAGTATAGTAGTACAGTAGTAATAGTATAGTAGTACAGTAGTAATAGTATAGTAGTACAGTAGTAATAGTACAGTAGTAATAGTATAGTAGTACAGTAGTAATAGTATAGTAGTACAGTAGTAATAGTATAGTAGTACAGTAGTAATAGTATAGTAGTACAGTAGTAATAGTATAGTAGTACAGTAGTAATAGTATAGTAGTACAGTAGTAATAGTATAGTAGTACAGTAGTAATAGTATAGTAGTACAGTAGTAATAGTATAGTAGTACAGTAGTAATAGTATAGTAGTACAGTAGTAATAGTATAGTAGTACAGTAGTAATAGTATAGTAGTACAGTAGTAATAGTATAGTAGTACAGTAGTAATAGTATAGTAGTACAGTAGTAATAGTATAGTAGTACAGTAGTAATAGTACAGTAGTAATAGTATAGTAGTAATAGTATAGTAGTAATAGTATAGTAGTACAGTAGTAATAGTATAGTAGTACAGTAGTAATAGTATAGTAGTACAGTAGTAATAGTATAGTAGTACAGCAGTAATAGTATAGTAGTAATAGTATAGTAGTAATAGTATAGTAGTACAGTAGTAATAGTACAGTAGTAATAGTATAGTAGTAATAGTATAGTAGTACAGTAGTAATAGTATAGTAGTACAGTAGTAATAGTATAGTAGTACAGTAGTAATAGTATAGTAGTACAGTAGTAATAGTATAGTAGTAATAGTATAGTAGTACAGTAGTAATAGTACAGTAGTAATAGTATAGTAGTACAGTAGTAATAGTACAGTAGTAATAGTATAGTAGTACAGTAGTAATAGTATAGTAGTACAGTAGTAATAGTATAGTAGTACAGTAGTAATAGTATAGTAGTACAGTAGTAATAGTATAGTAGTACAGTAGTAATAGTATAGTAGTACAGTAGTAATAGTATAGTAGTACAGTAGTAATAGTATAGTAGTACAGTACATAAGAAAGAAGGAACACTGCAGCAGGCCTACTGGCCCATGCGAGGCAGGTCCAATTCTCCCACCGGCTTAAGCCAATGCCCCGACCCAGCCAGGTCAGGTTACATTCACTTAAGGAAGGAGCACGGCATCTGACCTAGTAGCACAAACTAGTCAGGTACAACTCTCACCCACCCGCACCCACTCATATATTTATCTAGCCTATTTTTAAAACTACACAACGTTTTAGCCTCTATAACTGTACTCGGGAGTTTGTTCCACTCATCGACAACTCTATTACCAAACCAATGCTTTCCTATATCCCTTCTGAATCTGAATTTATCCAACTTAAAGCCATTGCTTCGAGTCCTGTCAATACAAGATATTTTTAGCACGCTATTTACATCCCCTTTATTTATTCCTGTTTTCCATTTATATACCTCAATCATATCCCCCCTAATTCTACGCCTTTCTAAGAGTGCAGATTCAGGGCCCTCAGTCTATCCTCATAGGGAAGATTTCTGATACATGGAATCAACTTAGTCATCCTCCTTTGTACATTTTCCAGTGCATTTATATCCATTCTGTAATACGGAGACCAAAACTGTGCAGCATAATCTAGATGAGGCCTAACCAAGGATATATAGAGTTGAAGAACAACCTGAGGACTCCTATTATTTATGCTTCTTGATATGAAGCCAAGGATTCTGTTTGCTTTATTGCGAACACTTATGCACTGCTGTCTTGGTTTTAGATTACTGCTAACCAGAACTCCTAAATCCTTTTCGCAATCAGTAGTATTAAGATCTACATTATTTAGTTTATATGTGGCATGGTTATTGTCCTGTCCAATATTTAGAACTTTGCATTTATCTATATTAAACTGCATCTGCCACTTCTCCGACCACTGCATCAGTCTATTCAAATCGTCCTGGAGTGCTCTAATGTCCTCATTTGAATGAATTGGACGGCCTATTTTGGTGTCATCGGCAAACTTGCTTATGTCGCTATTTATTCCCTCATCTATGTCGTTTATGTAGATTGTGAACAACAAGGGGCCCAATACTGACCCCTGTGGAACACCACTTGTGACGCTTCCCCACTCTGATTTCTCCCCATTTATGCAAACTCTCTGCTGCCTATTTGTCAACCATGCCTCTATCCAGGAAAAAAATTTCCTCCTATTCCGTGTGCCTTAATTTTCCTCAATAGTCTCTGATGTGGGACTATCAAAAGCCTTACTGAAGTCCATATACACAATATCATATTCACTACCATGATCTACCTCCTCAAATACCTTAGTGAAAAAAGTTATTAAATTTGTAAGGCAGGAACGCCCTTTTGTAAAACCGTGCTGAGATTCGTTGATTAATTTATGCTTTTCAAGATGGCTGCGAATTGTCTCGGCAATTATTGATTCCATAAATTTTCCCACTATGGAGGTTAGGCTTATTGGTCTATAGTTCGAAGCTAATAGCTAATAGTAGTAGTACAGTAGTAATAGTATAGTAGTACAGTAGTAATAGTATAGTAGTACAGTAGTAATAGTATAGTAGTACAGTAGTAATAGTACAGTAGTAATAGTACAGTAGTAATAGTATAGTAGTACAGTAGTAATAGTATAGTAGTACAGTAGTAATAGTATAGTAGTACAGTAGTAATAGTATAGTAGTACAGTAGGAATAGTATAGTAGTACAGTAGTAATAGTATAGTAGTACAGTAGTAATAGTATAGTAGTACAGTAGTAATATAGTAGTACAGTAGTAATAGTATAGTAGTAATCTACAGAGAAAGCCAGGACTAAGATTCATACAAGGAAAGTTGTGTATAAGGGAGGATTCAACCAGACAAAGTTAGAATTAGGGTAGACAGTTTTAGCAGACCAGACAATAGGATGACTGATCTGACATTATTATTATTATTATTATAATCAAAAGCAGCGCTAAACATCTGACATGAGATCAAAGAGCACTGTTGGTGTCGGCAAGCCTAACACTACTTTTGTGCTCCCTTAGTCAGAAAGAGGGGCCAGTTTCTCTTCACTAATGTCCCTCTTGATGATGTCCTCAATTTTCTCAAGGGTGAGAAGGGTTATTTCATCTCCCTATACATACTGATGTCTTTGTGTGGACTAGTGCCTTTTCCTTCCAAGGCAAATATTTTTCTCACTTTGTAGCTATGGGCTTTCCTCTATCTCCTGTTCTTGCTAATCTTTATATGGACTATATATAATCGAGACTGCTGTTCTTACTATTGATGTGCACCCTTCACTCTGGCTCTAATATGTAGATGACATCTTTGCTCTTTGGCCTCATGACTAGTCTTCCAATCATTTCTCGATGCCCTTAAATAATCTTGCCCCTTCCATTAACTTTAAAGCTGAATGGGAATCTAATTCTTTGCTTTCTTTTCTTGATGTTCATGCCCAACACAGATACATTATTATTATTATAATCAAAAGAAGCGCTAAATCACAAGGGTTCACTCAGATACAGGTTTTGTTTTTTCCATGTACCGCAAGCTTATGCAGTGGCATGTACATTCACTACTTTTCTTATCAAGCTTCCTGTCAAGAAAAGTTCTTATTTCTCTTTCTCTGTGCTCTGCATTTGTGACCCCTCAGTTCCTTGAATTGGAAATTTCCACTCTTCATAATTCATTTTCTCATCTTGGCTACCCTTCCTATTTCGGACTCTGCCTTCTCATGTGCTAAATGGACTATCTTCTCTCCCAAATATTACTCCTGGGAACTCTCCTGTCCTCTGCCTTCCCTACATTTCCAGTCTTTCTAATCTTAACACACTCCATTCCTTACCAGACTAACTTCACACCAATCTATTTCATACTTCTCCTTCTATAGATGTTCCTGGTGTATTTCCTGTTCCTCTTGTCCTCTTCAGTACTTTGGAGAAACTGGCCGGTCTTTCTGACAGACTAAGGGAGCACAATAGTGGTGTTAGGCTTTCTTACACAACAATGTTCTTTTCTTTCATGTCAGTTCATTGTCATCCTATTGACTGGTCCTCTGCTAAAACTGTCTACCCTAATTCTAACTTTGTCGCCTTCTAGTTGAATCCTCCCTTGTACACAACTTTGTATGAATCTTAATCCTGGCTTTCTGTTGATGCCTTCCTTTCCCATTACATTGTAAATGCTCCAAACTTAAAAACACCCGCAACAACCAATTCTTTTTTTCTCCCTCTTCCTATTTGAGTTTTCTTTCTTTTGCCTCGTGTGTTTGGTCCATTCTCATTCTTCCTCATCTAGCATCAAGGAACCTCCCTTGAAGTGCATAAGGGTAGTGGGGAGAACTAAAGTAAAAAATATAATAAGTTGGTGTAATAAAGTAGTTTCTGACAGTCTGCATCAAAGGTGGTGAATTTCACTTGCAAAAAACTTTCCTCAAATTAGGTAATCACCAGCAATTACCTGGGTTTTCAATTCTGGAATTATATTGTAATCAGGGGTTAGCACCAAACCCATATTATATTGAATTACATGGATGGATTGCACTAAACCCATAGGGGTCATACAGAGCCTGGAGGAATGCATTCAAGCTTTATCCAAGGAATTGGCACAGGTCCAGTTCCTTAGATCAGTAGTCCCTTGCAATCAAGGAACCTACATAGAGAAAAGGGACACTAAAGCACCTGGGGAATGAGAGGCTTTCAATTTTAGTGTCAAGAAAGGAAGGATAAATTCAATTTCTTGGAATATTTACCCCTTCCAAATAATCAACCACTTCAAGGACCTTAATCATGTGAAGATTATAAATAAGCACTAAACCCACTAGGGTTATACAGCCATGTGAAGAAACCCTCACCAATACCCCAGCCAGAGTAGCTTCAACAGCCCAAACAGAAATCATGGCACTATCGCAATGCATACACCTTTACCAGTTGAAAAAACATTGCAGCCTCATGCTGTAGGGGCTCTATTTTTGTTTGCACAGCAGACTTTTTCCAGCTTTAATCTTTTTTCCCTAGCCTAACCTAGAAGCACTGCAAACCACAAGTTAAAAAGTGAGTTGCTAGGAGCACGAGTTTGTTCAAAGAAAACCATTCTTTTCAGTAACAAAGGTTTATGCAGCACATCAATAAACCAGGATGTCTACAAGCAAGAATAAATAGACTGCCTGATACCACAAACCTGGTTACTGGAGCAATCCTAACCAAGTGCTAAATCCACTAGGGTCATAGTTACTGGAGCAAGAATATATTCTAGTGAAACACTGAACCCCATAAGGCTTGTATGCCTGGGAGTGGGGAATCAGGTTTGATTCAAGGATCTGAAGGATAGCCTGTTACTTAAATTAAGAGCCCCTTTACTAGCATCAACAACCCCTTGAAGGGTACCCTGGTACAATAACCTGACCACGGAGACCATGGACTGGACCACAAATTTTGACAATTTCCATAACTATTTATAACAAAAAAAGGCACAATACTGTGACTGGAACAATACACACAAACCGCACATATAAAAAAGAGGAGCTTACGACGACGTTTCGGTCCGACTTGGACCGTGTGACTTTGTAAATGGTCAAAGTCTGACCGAAACGTCGTCGTAAGCTTTTTTTTTTATATGTGCGGGTTGTGTATTGTTCCATAACTATTTACCTGGAGGGTATTCCAAGGGGTTAGTACCCCGCAGCCTGGTCACCAGACCTCACGGTTTAGGCTAACGAGTCATATAGCACCTTGGGAATGGAAAGCAATTAGACAAGTCTAGCATCTAGATGAATGGTTCAGAGAACCGACAAGTTGTTAAATTAGACACATATGCAACACTTGGGTATCTTTGAGAAAACGTTTCGCCACACAGTGGCTTCATCAGTCCAATACAAAGAAGAAAGTAGTAATAAAAGGAGGAGTTTGAGGTAATCAGTCCCTCGGCCTGGAGTCGATGTGTTCAGTCCAATCTTGAAGTAAATACAACATAAGGCAAATAGAAGTTGCTTATATACTGTAGACAGGTGCTTTATTATTACTTTCTTCTTTGTATTGGACTGATGAAGCCAGTGTGGCGAAACGTTTCCTCAATAAAGATACCCAAGTGTTGCATATGTGTCTAATTTAACAAGTCTAGCATCAAAGAACGCTGGATGATTAATGAGATACAGCGTTGAACCTGTAGGATTTAAACTCGGCTGGTCATCAGCACTTGGGTATGGTTAGAAAATTCTATATTATAAGCAAGATTATCAGGATTAACCCAAAGGGAAGAAAAAATAGTATTTGGTTTAACTTTTTAAAACACTGCTAAAGCTAAGTTATTTTATTGACGAGATAACTGATAAATACACAAAATAATTTAAGCACATTACAACTTTCATAAAATAAACTGTATACAAAATGCCTTTCTATGTCATTTTGAACAAAAAATCTTTCAAATCATTTTGAGGAATTAAAATCCACATCAAAGTTAAATTTAATACGTACATCAAATTAATACTGGCACTTTTCTGAGGGGTGAACTTAAAAAAATATTTCATCTTGGGTATCTGCCATGTTAAGTACTACATAAATTCCTATATAGTAACTGCTAATGGCCATAAATTTTAGATCTCATGGAAATATTATAAAGCAATATTTAAATTTTTCTTTGACTAATATAGGCTAAAAATGTTTTGCAATGCAAGGAGTGATTAATATTGCCTTAAAAAATCAAACTAGGGGTAATTAATGAATTAGTCAACTTCCTCAATTTTAGGTCCACCTGCACTACCACCTCCAGGGGCAGCTCCACCAGGCATACCACCCGGCATACCACCAGGAGCACCCCCAGATGCGCCATACATTTTTGTTATGATGGGGTTACAAATCTGTTCTACCTCCTTTTGCTTATGCTCATACTCTTCTTTTTCAGCTAATTGGTTAGTATCCAACCACTTGATTGCATCATTACAAGCATCCAGTATTTTACTACAGTCTTCACCAGAAACCTTATCCTTGAACTTGTCATCTTCCACAGTAGATTTCATGTTAAAGCAATAAGACTCGAGACTGTTCTTTGCTGAAATACGTTCACGTTGCTTTTCATCATCAGCCTTGTATTTTTCTGCATCCTGAACCATTTTTTCAATTTCCTCCTTGCTTAGGCGACCTTTGTCATTTGTAATAGTAATCTTATTTTCTTTGCCAGTTGATTTGTCCACAGCAGATACATTTAGAATCCCATTGGCATCAATGTCAAAAGTGACTTCAATCTGGGGAACACCACGTGGTGCTGGTGGAATACCAGTTAGCTCAAACTTTCCTAAAAGGTTGTTGTCTTTGGTCATAGCACGTTCACCCTCATACACCTGAATAAGCACACCTGGCTGGTTATCAGAATACGTTGTAAACGTCTGAGTTTGCTTTGTGGGGATGGTTGTGTTGCGTTTGATTAGTGCAGTCATTACACCACCTGCAGTTTCAATACCAAGAGAGAGTGGAGCAACATCAAGAAGCAGCAAGTCTTGCACAGCTTCAGATTTGTCTCCACTCAAAATTGCTGCCTGTACAGCAGCACCATAAGCAACAGCTTCATCTGGATTAATAGACTTGTTTAACTCTTTCCCATTAAAGAAATCCTGAAGTAGTTTCTGTATCTTGGGAATTCTAGTAGAGCCACCAACCATCACAATGTCATTAATCTGACTCTTATCCATTTTAGCATCACGAAGGGCCTTCTCTACAGGATCAAGTGTTCCCCTGAAAAGATCAGCACACATTTCCTCAAATCGAGCTCTAGTAATAGAAGTGTAGAAATCAACACCTTCATATAGGGAGTCAATCTCAACACTGGCTTGAGTAGAAGACGATAAGGTACGTTTTGCACGCTCGCAGGCAGTACGAAGCCGTCTGACTGCACGCTTATTGTCGCTCAAATCCTTCTTGTACTTTCTTTTGAACTCTTGAATGAAGTGAGTGACCATACGGTTGTCAAAATCTTCTCCTCCAAGATGGGTATCTCCTGCAGTAGATTTTACTTCGAAAATGCCATCTTCTATTGTCAAGATTGAAACATCAAATGTACCCCCACCAAGGTCAAAGATTAAAACATTACGTTCTCCACCCACTTTTTTGTCAAGACCATATGCAATAGCAGCAGCTGTAGGTTCATTGATAATACGAAGCACATTCATACCGGAGATGGTTCCAGCATCTTTGGTTGCCTGCCGCTGTGAATCGTTGAAGTATGCAGGAACAGTTATAACTGCATCCTTTACAGTGGCCCCAAGGTAAGCTTCTGCAGTCTCTTTCATCTTAATAAGAACCATGGATGAAATTTCCTCTGGATAGAAGGATTTCATCTCTCCTTTGTATTCAATCTGAATTTTGGGTTTCCCACCATCATTAATTACCATGAAAGGCCAGTGCTTCATGTCAGCCTGAACAGTGGAATCATTGAATTTTCTTCCTATCAACCTTTTGGCATCAAAAACAGTATTGTTTGGATTCATTGCCACCTGGTTTTTTGCAGCATCACCAATAAGCCTCTCTGCATCTGTGAAGGCTACATACGATGGTGTAGTTCTGTTACCCTGGTCATTTGCAATGATCTCTACCTTCCCATGCTGGAATACACCCACACATGAGAAGGTGGTGCCAAGATCGATGCCTACTGCTTTCGTCATCACCTGGAAAGAAAATTATATTTATTAAGAGAGCAGACAAAGGCTTCAGTAAAAAAAAGTGAAATGCATTACAAACAGATGACAAAGTTAGTCTTAAAAATCACAAAAAATTAAATTTTACTACAACTTTACAACCCACTACCATGTCAAAGGGCACACCAGGGACTAACTAATACAAGCCATTTGCAAAATATAAAGCCTGCCCTCCATTTTATGACAATCAGTATTGTCAACTTTTAGATAAGGAGTCCCCCCAAACTCTTCAACCCCCTTCATGAAATCTGATTATTGACCCCCCCCCCAAACATTATAAAAGTGAGTACACTCAGTACAGTACAGGAAGTGAACAGGAATATTACACTTGCCTATATCCTTCCTGGGACAGATGAGAGACAAGGGGAGAATGAAAAGTCTCATACACAATGCAAAGCATGTCCCCAGACATTTACCGGCATCTTTATAACCCCCCAGCCATTTATCGACCCTCAGGGGAACCCTGTTTTAGACCAAGTCAATATATAAAATACAGTAAAAATAGCCCACCCACCACCTGCTGCATCTGTTCATGATCCATTTTTTATTTCCACCTTTTGCTCCGAAAGTTCACCACCTATTATGACGACTACCTCTCTACCAAACACGTCCACCACTCCTCCACAACCTACTCTAAACCCTTTCACTATTGGTGCCATGTATATGTCTTACGAGGCTTTTTTTATTAACACATCGGCCGATTCCCACCAAGGCAGGGTGGCCCGAAAAAGAAAAAAACTTTCATCATTCACTCCATCACTGTCTTGCCTGAGGGGTGTTTTACAATAGTTATAAAACAAACATTAACACCCCTCCTTCAGAGTGCAGACACTACTTCCCATCTCCAGGACTCAAGTCCAGCCTGCCGGTTTCCCTGAATCCCTTCATAAATGTTACTTTGCTCACACTCCAATAGCACGTCAAGTATTAAAAACCATTTGTCTCCATTCACTCCTATCAAATACGCTCACGCATGCCTGCTGGAAATCCAAGCCCCTCGCACACAAAACCTCTTTTACCCCCTCCCTCCAACCTTTCCTAGGCCGACCCCTACCCACCCTTCCCTCCACTAGATTTATACACTAAGTCATTCTGTTTCATTACATTCTTTCTACATGTCCGAACCACCTCAACAACCCCTCATCAGCCCTCTGGATAATGGTTTTGGTAATCCCGCACCACCTCCTGTGTGGTCAGTGTGCACAGTATAAAAAAAATCCTGCACCATGCAGTGCATGAGAAAAAACTGGAACCATGTTTTTGGATTAAAACACCAACTGAGGTGTACGTTTGTATGGTATTTGGTTTCATTCTCGTTTTCTTGGTCTCATTTGATAGAATGGAAGATATATCACAGATAGATTTTGATTGGTTTCACAATGAAAAGTACACCTTGAAATTGAGCTCAAAGTAGCAGAAATGTTAGATTTTTGCCAATGTTCAAGAGTAAACAAATGACGTCACCGTCCAATACCATTAATTACAATAATGCAGTAGTCTGCTTGGGGATCAACAGCAATTACCCACCTAAAGCCAATAATAACAAAAAGCCGCAGTAAGAATTATCACGCAATCCAATGCTAGGCAACCCCCCCCCCCCACTCTTCAAAGACTTAAGGGCGGTATGCTACAGTTTCCGCACGGAGTACGAAAATAAATCTAAAAATATTGAAAATGAGTTTTGTTGACAGAAAAATAGTTTAAGAATCTGGCAACATTTTGGTGAAAACCCAATGTAATAATTTTATTATTACGATGTTTCTAAAGCAAATTATAGCTATTTGAAATGTATGTTACGACGCCTCGCAGCATAAAAAATCGTGACCGCACATTAATTTTTTTTTTGTTTATTTTTCTTTCTAATACACTAAATTTACCACACACTGGAAGTGCCAGTGAATGTGAATTCAGAGGTTTTCAAAAGGGTGTGACCGAAAGCAGTGCCCAGGAAAAGTGATGAAAACCCAGATGTCCCACAACCTTCCACCTCTGGTGCTGGGCCGTCTCATTCATGTTCACCTGTACCAGGATGAAAGAGGACACTGATGTGACCAGTGTAAGTGATGATGACAGGGATTTCAAAGCTATTGAAAGCAGTTCTAGTTGCGACAGTGAGGGAGAATATTCTCCAGTGAAGCGGCAGTATGTACGACGCAACATGCGTTCAGGTAGTGCCATATGCTATTCCAAGGAAAAGGAGTAAATCTTTGAGTACATCTCTTGACCCTACACCACGAATTGATAGTGAAGATGACTATATTGTTACAATGGGGATGCGTAGTGCATGGGCAGCAAGGTGAATATTTTTGATACTGTTACGTATGCTACACTTCAGACAAAAGGCCTGACAGAAACGATATGTTATACAAGATCAGGAATGTGTTCATGTACCTGAAACAAAAGTGCTGTATGTATTTTTATCCCTTCAGGAAGCTTGCTATTGATGAGTCTGATTTTGTTCAAAGGCAGACTGTCGTTCAAGCAGTATATACCAAGCAAGAGGAAACGCTTTGGTATAAAGTTATTTGTACTGTGTGATTGCAAAAGTACTCCGTTCTGGATATAATTGTGTACACTGGCAGTAATACATTGAGAGACCACGAAGTTATTGGGTATCTCTGGTGATGTGGTTAGAACAATGATGGAACCATATCTTGGTAAGGGGCATATATTATACTGATAACTGGAACAAGCCCTTTACTCAGTGATTTCTTGCGAGTGGACATGACAGACGTGTGGGGCACAGTGCATGAAAATCTTAAACATATGCCTAGGTTCGACGCTGGCACTCGTAGAGGTGAAGTGCAGGTGTTTGCATTTCAGTGGCAAGACAAACGTGATGTCACATTGTTGACAAGTTCAGACACGAAATGGTACACAGTGGAAGGCAGAATAGAGACCAATGAACCCATTCTAAAACCTGCAGCTGTGATGGACTACAACCTCAATATGCACTTAGTGGACAAATGTGACATGCAGATTGGGTTTGCTGATTGTGTCCGCAAGAGTTATAAGTGACTGACTGAGGAAAACAAGAGGATTCGTAGTAATCCTCCTGTTGAGAATCCTCAAGCCAGGAAAGGAACCTGGACAGTGGCTAAAACGCATGGGACAAAGTTAAGGCTCAAGAGGACGGGTGGAGAGGTAGAAACAACGAAGACCCAGGAGAATGTTGTGGAAACATCGAACCCATTCTCCGTGCTACCCGATGAATGTGAGTCGACTTCTGGGAGCGTCACGACGAAAGACACAAAGGAAGGTAAAAACATTGTTGTTGTTGGGGACAGTCAGGTTAGGTACATGGATAGGGCTTTCTGTTTGATTGATAGGAGTAGGAGACAGAGGGTTTGCTTTCCTGGGGCTGGGATGGAGGATATTGTTAGCCATCTGGACGACATCATGAGAGGTAATGGGAGCAATCCTATTATCTGCCTCAGTGCTGGAGGCAACGATGTTGGCAGACGTAGGAGTGAGGACCTGACTAGCAGGTTTAGGTCAGCAATAGACATAATTAGGAAGAAGGGGGAACCCTGTCATATGTGGTATTTTGCCAAGGAGAGGAGTTGAAATGAATGGCTGTCCAGGGCAATTGGTGTCAATTGCTGGCTGGACAAATACTGTAAGGAAAATTCAGTAACATTCATTGACAACTGGGACCTCTTCTATGGCAGAAATGACATGTATGCCAGGGATGGGGTTCACTTATCCAGGTCTGGGGTGGGGGCACTGGCAACTGCAGTGGAGGGAGCTGTTAGGGCTTTAAACTAGAAATAGTTAGTGGTATGGGTTTTGGGGGGAAAACAGAGAAGTCCCAGTGTAGTAATATTATAAGTTGTAGGAGAACTAGTAATAGGCAGAATATGGTGGATAGTGGAAAGCTAGTGACACTAGATGACAAGGACAGTAATAGGTATAGTGGAAAATCAGAGATGAGCAGGAAGGGTAAAGAGAAAGGAGGGTCTCTATTTATATATTACACCAATAGTCGTAGTGCTAGGAATAAGATGGACGAGTTGAGATTAGTTGCAAGTATGGGTAATATTGATGTTTTTGCAATAACTGAGACATGGTTTAATATGAAAAATCGGGACTTGCCTGCCGAATGTCACATTCAGGGTTTTAAATTGTTCCAAGTAGACAGAAGTATCGGGAAAGGGGTGGGGTGGCACTCTATGTCCGTGATCATTTAAATTGTTGCATAAAAACGGGTATAAAGTCTGAATTAACACATACAGAGTCTGTCTGGATAGAATTTTCAGAGGGTGTGAAAATTGATTTTAGGCGTGATTTACCGTCCTCCAAACTTAGATAGGGAACAAGGGAGACTACTTTGGGAGGAAATTGTTAAGGCCACAAGACACGATAACGTAGTAATTCTAGGGACTTTAACTTTAGTCAGATTGATTGGAATTTCATGACAGGGAATTTAGAATCTAACGACTTTTAGAAGTAGTTCAGGATTGCTTTTGAAGCAGTTTGTAACAGAACCAACAAGGGGAAATAACCTACTTGACTTGGTTCTGGCAAGCAAGGAAACCCTTGTTAATAATTTAGAAATTACAGAGGAACTCGGCTCAAGCGACCACAAGTCAATTACCTTTAGCATTGAATGGATGTATGATAGTAGGGATAATTCAGTAATGGTCCCAGATTTTCGCTTAGCAGATTATAATGGACTTAGAGAACACTTATCAACTGTGGACAGGGGTGAAGAAGAGAGGTATCAATATGACAGTTTTCTTAACACTATACAGGCTGCCCAAAGAACATTTATCCCGTATAAAGAAATTAGATCAAGTAGAAATGACCCAAAATGGATGAATAATAGGCTCAAATATCTTTTAGGGCAGAAGAAAGGAATTTATAGGCGCATAAAAAGAGGTGAGGGTCATCTTATAAATCAGTATACTGACATTAAGAGGACGTTAAAAGGAATAAGAAAAGCTAAACGGGACTATGAAATTAAAGTTGCTAGGGATTCAAAAACTAACCCAAAAGTTTTTTCCAGGTTTATAGAACAAAGTTAGGGATAAGATAGGTCCCTTAAAAATAACTTTGGGCATCTTACTGACAAGGAGAATGATATGTGCTCTATTTTTAATAATTATTTTCTCTCGGTTTTCACACAGGAAGACATTAATAATATCCCAGTAATTAATTTTTACAGAGGCCCAGAAGAAGATAAATTATGTAATATCACAGTCACTAGCGAAATGATTATGAAACGGCTGGACCGACTGAAACAAAATAAATCGCCGGGTCCTGATGAGCTTTTGCAAGGGTTCTTAAGGAATGCAAATGGAACTCTGGAACCAATATCTAACATTTTTAATTTATCTCTTCAAACAGGTGTAGTGTCTGATATGTGGAAGATGGCTAATGTAATTCCTATTTTTAAAGCAGGGGACAAGTCACTACCGTCTAACTACCGCCCAATAAGCCTGACCTCAATTGTAGGCAAATTACTAGAGTCAATTATAGCTGATATTATTAGAAGCCATCTAGATAACCATAATTTGATTAATGATACCAGCATGGATTCACGAGGGCGTTCCTGCCTATCTAATTTATTAACCTTCTTCAGTAAAGCTTTTGAGGCTGTTGATCACGATAAAGAATTCGATATTGTATATTTAGACTTTAGTAAGGCTTTTGATAGAGTACCGCACCAGAGACTGTTAAAAGTGGCAGCTCATGGCATTGGGGAAAAGTGCTGTCATGGATCGAGTCATGGCTCACCAATAGGAAGCAGAGAGTGTGCATAAATGGGGTTAAATCCGAATGGGGACTTGTAACAAGTGGTGTTCCACAGGGATCAGTCTTAGCCCATTGTTATTTATAATATATCAATGACCTTGATGGGGAATTACTAGTGATATGAGCAAATTCAGCGACACACGAAGATAGGTAGGATAATTGATTCAAACATAGATGTCATAGAACTTCAGGAAGATTTAGACAAACTTAATTCGTGGTCAGAAAAGTGGCAGATGCAGTTCAATGTAGATAAATGCAAGGTTCTGAAGCTCGGGAGTGTCCATAACCCAAGCACTTATAAGTTAAATAACGTAGAACTTAGCCTACAGATTGCGAGAAGGACTTGGGGGTGATGGTAAGCAGCAACCTTAAACCAAGACAGCAATGCCTAAGCGTACGTAATAAGGCAAATAGATTACTGGGATTTATATCAAGAAGTGTTAGCAACAGAAGTCCAGAGGTTATATTACAGCTTTATACATCATTAGTAAGGCCTCACCTAGATTACGCAGCTCAGTTCTGGTCTCCATATTACAGAATGGACATAAATTCGTTAGAAAACATTCAGCGTAGAATGACTAAATTAATACATAGCATTAGAAATCTTCCTTACGAAGAAAGATTGAAAACCCTAAAATTACATTCACTTGTAAGACGTAGAATGAGGGGAGACATGATCGAGGTATACAAGTGGAAAATGGGTATTAACAAGGGGATATAAATAAGGTCTTGAGGGTATCTCTCAAGAGAGACCCGCAATAATGGATTCAAGTTAGATAAGTTTAGATTTAGAAAGGATATAGGAAAGTATTGGTTTGGAAATAGGGTAGTTGATGAGTGGAACAGTCTGCCTAGTAGGGTTATTGAAGCTAGGACCTTGGGTAGTTTCAAATTTAGGTTGGATAAATTCATGAGTGAGAGGGGTTGGATTTGAGTGGGACTCGCCATGAGTGGGTAAAATTGTCAAAGCTTATTTCTTGGGTAGCATTGAAGATTGGGTTGAGCAAATATTCTGTTAGTGGGACGGATTGTGAAGGACCTGCCTAGTATGGGCCAACAGGCCTGCTGCAGTGTTCCTCCTTTCTTATGTTCTTATGTTCTTATGGTACATAAAACACTTTTTTCCATCTTCTTGACATTTCCATGCTGAATGCTTATAACATGTACAAGTTGAAGACCAACAACAAACCCAAATATGGTGAATTTTGTTTGTCAGTCATCAGACGAATAATATTAAAGTACCAAGGAACAACACCTGCAATAGACCAGCGCCCACGAAATTATCAACGCATGCCCTCTCGTCTGAGGCCTGGTGATCACTACCCCATACAACTGCCTGCTACTCTCAAGAAAAGTGCTCAGAAGAGGTGTTTTGTCTAAACATACCGCAAAACGCCCACAAAAACGCGCACTCTTTTTACATGAGTGTAAAACACCACTGTGCATATACCCATGTTTCAAAGAATTCCACAAGCTTCAGGAGTTCTAGGAAAGTGTCCAGTGACTACATTTGTATATATATTATAGAACAATGGTAATAAACAATGTTTTGTTAGTTTGTGTAAACAAGTTTTGTAAACAATGTTTATGCTGTTATTGTGTTGCATACGAGTGTATATATGTACATAAGAACATAAGAACATAAGAAAGGAGGAACACTGCAGCAGGCCTGTTGGCCCATACTAGGCAGGTCCTTCACAATCCGTCCCACTAACAGAATATTTGCTCAACCCAATTTTCAATGCTACCCAAGAAATAAGCTTTGACAATTCTACCCACTCATGCGCGAGTCCCACTCAAATCCAACCCCTCTCACTCATGAATTTATCCAACCTAAATTTGAAACTACCCAAGGTCCTAGCTTCAATAACCCTACTAGGCAGACTGTTCCACTCATCAACTACCCTATTTCCAAACCAATACTTTCCTATATCCTTTCTAAATCTAAACTTATCTAACTTGAATCCATTATTGCGGGTTCTCTCTTGGAGAGATATCCTCAAGACCTTATTTATATCCCCTTTGTTAATACCCATTTTCCACTTGTATACCTCGATCATGTCTCCCTCATTCTACGTCTTACAAGTGAATGTAATTTTAGGGTCTTCAATCTTTCTTCGTAAGGAAGATTTCTAATGCTATGTATTAATTTAGTCATTCTACGCTGAATGTTTTCTAACGAATTTATGTCCATTCTGTAATATGGAGACCAGAACTGAGCTGCGTAATCTGCACCATACTTTGGTCTCAACAGGCCCCATAAGTTACTTAGAAAAGAAAAAATGAAAATACAAGAAACCTTCGAACGGGAGTAAATGAAATTATACTGGGTGAGCAGCATTCGCCGCTGTTGCCATACGCGGCTCATTTTCTACCAACTTTATGCCTCCATATCTCTAAGTACAGATCGCAAAAAAAAATTTTTAGGCCAACAAAATAATTAACATTTTGGTAAGAATTTTTTTTTCCAGAATATTTCCCGACATAGAATGACAGTTTCAGAAAGGGGTCTCCGACAGTCAAAGGGTTAAAGGAATTTAAAAAGGAACTTTGCATACCTTTGGCTAATCTTTTCAATATATCACCACAATCTGGCATAGTGCCAGATAAGTGGAAAATGGCAAATGTAATGTACAGGTATCCCTCAACATTTGCAAGGGTTAGGGGATCAAGAGCCTCGTGAATGTTGAAAAATCACGAATGTTTGGTGCCCCAATATATTGTAGGGAAATATAATACTGCTTCCTTAACCTATTGAACCATGAAATATCATAAAACACAAACATCATAAAATAATGTACTATATACATGTTATTTTGACACGAGCTGGCTGTGGAGGGAGGCCTGTAATATTATAATTATACAATACGTATTTTATAGTGTTGTGAAGTGTCGTGGGGAATCAAGGTATACTGACTGCTTCTCCCTCTGCTGTAGCTCCGCCCACTTTGTAATGCCAAATGTTGAATTAAATATGTATACATTAGAAAAAAAATGAAACTCCAACTTCATAACTATTTTAATTTGCATAACTCATTACAGAAAACAATAAAAAAGTAAAACACATACAACGAGGAGTTAAGCTTACAGAAAAATACATTAAATTCACCATCTAACATTGTTACGAAGTGGGAGGACCTATTGTAGGGAGGAGAGGCTAGCAGTAAGTCAGTGTCTGGCGAGTCGTCATAGGTGGTGGATGTTAGCCTTAGCGCTAATAAAATGTGTAATAACACTAATATTAGTAATAAAGGTTATCTATTACATTTATTCCAAATTGATATAGGAAACATGATAAATACCCTAGAACTGTAATAAAGATACTGAAATGAATAATATATGCCATATTATATGAGTGGGGTAAGAGAGCAGGCAGACTGCCACCATACGAGATGTTTACATCAGGGTAAACATGCCTAAATCACTCTTGTCATAAGAACAAATGACAAAATAGCATTTATTGTTTTTAGAATAATAATTTATAATAATTGATCTGGAGCACTTTAAATGTTATCAGTATTTGGTAGCTGACATTTAGAGCACTCCACAGCAATTATTATTTCCCTACAATATATTGTAAGGAATAATAATTTCCCTACAATATATTGTAGGGAAATAATAATAATTGCTGTGGAGTGCTCTAAATGTCAGCTACCAAATACTGATGACATTTAAAGTGTTCCAGATCAATTATAAATTATTCTAAAAATAAGAAATGCTATTTTTGCATTTGTTCTTATAACAAGAGTGATTTAGGCATGTTTACCCTGATGTAAACATCTTTTATGGTGGCGGTTGCCTGCTCTCTTACCCCACTCATATAATATGGCATATATTATTCATTTCAGTATCTTTATTACAGTTCTAGGTATTTATCATGTTCCAATCAATTGATAAATTATATCTAATAATAAATGTATTTATTCACATTTTTGCTTACATACCACTAAGAGACATGACTTTGAAGGTCAAGTATAACCTGTAAGTCTCTTTATATGGTGGGTTGTGTTTTGTTCCATCCTATTTGCTTTTATAATATGGCATACATTATTCATTTCAGCATCTTTATTACAGTTCTAGGGTATTTATCATGTTTCTGATATCAATTTGGAATAAATGTAATAGATAACCTTTTAGTACATTCATTACTTACTGCTTCCTTAACCTATTGAACCATGAACAATCATAAAACACATGAAAACATAGTAAAATATTGTACTAGTATATAGTACTACATACATCATGTACTGTAGTTTAATAAATAATGAACGAAGAAAACACAGAGTGGTGGGTGGGCTCGCTGCCGGGTCAGAAGGTAGTAGGGACGCTCGGGTGGCGGGAAACTTAAATAGTATGATTTGGTGGGTGGGAATTTGGCGGCCGGGAATTCGCGAATGTGTGAAGCCTGTGAAAGTTGAAAACGTGAATGTTGGGGATACCTGTACCTATTTACAAGGCAGGTGACAGTTCCTTAGCTTCAAACTATAGACTAATAAACCTTTCCTCCATAGTTGGTAAATTCATGGAATCAATAATTGCCGAAGCAATTTGTAGCCATCTTGAAAGGGATAAACTGATTAATGAATCTCAGCACTGTTTTACAAAGGGGCATTCCTGTCTTACGAATTTAGTAACTTTCTTCACTTAAGGTATTTGAGGAGGTAGATCATGGTATTGAATATATTGTGTATATGGACTTCAGTAAGGCTTTCAATAGTTCCACATCAGAGGCTATTGAGGAAACTTAAGGCACACTGAATAATTTTTTTTCCTGGGTAGAGGCATGGTTGACAAATAGGCAGCAGTGTTTTTGCATAAATGGAAAGAAATCAGAATGGGGGCCATCACAAGCAGTGTTCCACAGGGATCAGTGTTGGGCCCCTTGTTCACAATTTACATAAATGACATAGATGAGGGAATAAATAGTGACAAACAAATTTGCTGATGACACCAAAATAGGCCATTCAATTTATTCAAATGAGGACAGAGCACTCCAGGAGGATAACAAAGGACATACCGTGATGAACAACACAACCACATATAAAACGCGGTGCTCCCTCTTTATATGCGGGTTGTGTGTAACTCAGGAGGATTTGAATAGACTGATGCAGTGGTCAGAGACATGGCAGATGCAAACTAGTTTAATATAGACAAATGCAAAGTTCTAAATGTTGGACATGAAAATAACCATGCCACTTATAAACTAAATGTAGATCTTAATATTACAGATTATGAAAAGGATTTAGGAGTTCTGGTTAGCAGTAATCTGAAACAAAGACAACAGTGCATAAGTGTTCACACTAGAGCTAACAGAATCCTTGGCTTCACATCAAGAAGTATAAATAATAGAAGTCCTCAAGTTGTTCAACTGTATATCTTTGGTTAGGCCTCATTTAGATTATACTGCACAGTTTTGGTCACCGTATTACAGAATGGATATAAATGCACTGGAAAGCATACAATGGATTATGACAAAGTTGATCCCGTGTATCAGAAATCTTCCCTATGAGAATAGACAGAGGGTCCTGAATGTGCACTCTAGAAAGGCGTGGAATTAGGGGGGGGATATGATTGAGGTGTATAAATATAAAAAATTTATAAAGGGGATGTAAATAGCGTGCTAAAAATATTAGTATTGACAGGACTCGCAGCAATGGTTTTAACCCTTTCGGGGTGTTGGTCATACTAGTACGTCTTACGCCCTGGGGTTATTGACGTACTAGTATGCCTAAATTCTAACGCCCTCAAATCAAGCAGACAGGCTGTTAGGCCTAGATGTGATAGAATGGGTCTGTGCAGTCAGTGTGTACAGTATAAAAAAATTCCTGCACACCCCAGTGCACAATAAGGAAAAAAACTGACAGTGTTTTTGGTTTAAAACAGCGACTTTGCAATCTATTTTCGTATGGTATTTATGCTTGTATTCTCGTTTTCTTAGTCTCATTTTATAGAATAGATGATATATTACAGAAAGATAATTTTGACTGGTTTCACAATGACAAGTACCTTGAAACTGAGCGCAAAGTAGCGAAAATGTTCAATATTTGCCTATGTTCAAGAGTAAACAAATCACTCCATGCATCAAATACACATCAACTGCATAGTCTAATATTCTTGCACAAGTGCGCTGATATTTATACCGTTTTTTACAATAAGAACATAAGAAAGAAGGAACACTGCAGCAAGCCTACTGACCCATGCGAGGCAGGTCCAAGTCTCCCACCGGCTTAAGCCAATGCCCCGACCCAGCCAGGTCAGGTTACATTCACTTAAGGAGCACGGCATCTGACCTAGTAGCACAAACTAGTCAGGTACAACTCACACCCACTCATATTTATCTAGCCTATTTTTAAAACTACACAACGTTTTAGCCTCTATAACTGTACTCGGGAGTTTGTTCCACTCATCGACAACTATTACCAAACCAATGCTTTCCTATATCCCTTCTGAATCTGAATTTATCCAACTTAAAGCCATTGCTTCGAGTCCTGTCAATACAAGATATTTTTAGCACGCTATTTACATCCCCTTTATTTATTCCTGTTTTCCATTTATATACCTCAATCATATCCCCCCTAATTCTACGCCTTTCTAGAGAGTGCAGATTCAGGGCCCTCAGTCTATCCTCATAGGGAAGATTTCTGATACATGGAATCAACTTAGTCATCCTCCTTTGTACGTTTTCCAGAGCATTTATATCCATTCTGTAATACGGTGACCAAAACTGTGCAGCATAATCTAGATGAGGCCTAACCAAGGATATATAGAGTTGAAGAACAACCTGAGGACTCCTATTATTTATGCTTCTTGATATGAAGCCAAGGATTCTGTTTGCTTTATTGCGAACACTTATGCACCGTTGTCTTGGTTTTAGATTACTGCTAACCAGAACTCCTAAATCCTTTTCGCAATCAGTAGTAATAAGATCTACATTATTTAGTTTATATGTGGCATGGTTATTGTCCTGTCCAATATTTAGAACTTTGCATTTATCTATATTAAACTGCATCTGCCACTTCTCCGACCACTGCATCAGTCTATTCAAATCTTTCTGGAGTGCTCTAATGTCCTCATTTGAATGAATTGGACGGCCTATTTTGGTGTCATCGGCAAACTTGCTTATGTCGCTATTTATTCCCTCATCTATGTCGTTTATGTAGATTGTGAACAAGGGGCCCAATACTGACCCCTGTGGAACACCACTTGTGACTCTTCCCCACTCTGATTTCTCCCCATTTATGCAAACACTCTGCTGCCTATTTGTCAACCATGCCTCTATCCAGGAATAATTTTCTCCTATTCCGTGTGCCTTAATTTTCTTCAATAGTCTCTGATGTGGGACTATCAAAAGCCTTACTGAAGTCCATATACACAATATCATATTCATTACCATGATCTACCGCCTCAAATACCTTAGTGAAAAAAGTTATTAAATTTGTAAGGCAGGAACGCCCTTTTGTAAAACCGTGCTGAGATTCGTTGATTAATTTATGCTTTTCAAGATGGCTGCGAATTGCCTCGGCAATTATTGATTCCATAAATTTTCCCACTATGGAGGTTAGGCTTATTGGTCTATAGTTCGAAGCTAAGGACCTGTCTCCTGCTTTGAAAATAGGTATTACATTTGCAATTTTCCACTTATCTGGCACCATGCCAGTTTGCAGTGATATGTTGAAAAGATTAGCCATAGGTTTGCTAAGCTCCTCTTTACATTCCTTTATAACCCTTGCATACAGTTCATCAGGGCCTGGGGATTTGTTAGGTTTTAATTTATTTGTCTAAGGACCATGTCACTTGTGACCCTGATCGTGCATAGTTTACTATCATCCTGGTCTACATAATTTATTATTTCTGGAATATCGCTAGTATCTTCCTGTGTAAAAACTGAGAGGAAGTAAGTGTTAAAAATTCTACACATTTCCTTATCACTGACTGAGCTGACCTGAGTAACTTTTGAGTGGGCCTATCTTGTCCCTAATCTTACTTCTGTATTCCTCAATAGTCTGATGTGGGACTATCATATTCATTACCATGATCTACCTCCTCAAATACCTTAGTGAAAAAAGTTATGAAAATAGGTATTACATTTGCCATTTTCCACTTATCTGGCACCATGCCAGTTTGCAGTGATATGTTGAAGAGATTAGCCATAGGTTTGCTAAGCTCCTCTTTACATTCCTTTAGAGTCCTTGCATACAGTTCATCAGGGCCTGGGGATCTGTTAGATTTTAATTATCTATTTGTCTAAGGACCATGTCACCTGTGACCCTAATCGTGCAGTTTACTATCGTCCTGTTCTACATAATTTATTATTTCTGGAATATTGCTAGTATTTTCCTGTGTAAAAACTAAGAGGAAGTGTGTTAAAAATTCTACACATTTCCTTATCACTGACGGTGAGCTGACCTGAGTAACTTTTGAGTGGGCCTATCTTGTCCCTACTCTTACTTCTGTATACCTGAAAAAATCCTTTTGGGTTAGTCCTTGATTCTCTTGCAACTTTAACCTCATAGTCTCTTTTTGCTTTTCTTATTCCCTTTTTTTCTCTAACAATATACAGTGGACCCCCGAGTTTCGTAAAAACTTCACTCCTGAAGTCTGCTCAAGTGCCATTACCGAACGAATTTACTCCCTTAAGGAAAAATGTCACGTAGGTTAGTCTATTTCAGACCCCCAAAAATACTTTTCCACAAGCACTTACAATATTATACTTCCATAAATGTACGATTTCCGGGGTTTACGAAACTCGGGGGTCCACTGTACTGATTACAGTGGAACCCCGACTAACGAACGCTCCATATAGCGAGCGAATCGTGTAACAAACGCTTTTTTCGCAAAATATTTTTCTCATGTAGCAAACCGTTTCAGACCTGTCCACCTGCGGTGAGGCGGACAGGACGCCAGCCAAGCGTTGTTTACACTTCAGAGAACATTACCCAGTGTGCTCTTTCAAACATTCACAATACTTTTGTTGTGTTTATTGATGGTTCAGTGATTGTCACTGAAATAAGTCATCATGGGTCCAAAGAAGCTTCACAAGTCAATAAAGGCTATAGCACCAGCCAGTGATAAAGTGTAGCAATGGAAATAAGTCAGTCTTGACTTTTTTGGGTTATCCTAGGTTTTCTACACATATGCTGCTATGTATGATAATCTATGTATAACTGGATTTGTGTATACCTGAATAAACTAAAGCAATTAATCAATAGAAAATGACAAAACTTAACTTCTACAATGTTTGAGATTATAGGGACACTGAGAAGAGCACTTACTTGCCACCATCGCGTCCTTATACCCAAACACCACCAACACTCCACCAGTCCTACCAGATTCGCAATGACACGTTTTATTCATTCTAGAGTTTATATCATGTTTCTATGTTATTAATATTGTTTATTGTGTCATATTAGATGAATTGTGCTAGATAAATAAGCTGGAGTTGATATTGTCATATTGAAGGACTTTTGTCCTCTCTCCAAACAAACTCCTACGCCAACAAGTCTCTTCAATAAAGGTAAAACTTAGTGTTCATTTGTCCATTATAATTAGTGCTTTATATTTATTTCATTGTTTTCTGTATGTAAAACTAAAGTATTTATTCTTTAAAAAAATGAATTTTTGGTGAAAATTTTTGGGTGGAAACGGATTAATTTTATTTACATTACACTATTTCTTATGGGAAATATGGTTTCGAATTACAAACTTTTCGTGTTAAGAACTAGCTCCTGGAACAGATTAAGTTCGTTAGTCGAGGGACCACTGTACTTAATTGCCCCTCTCCTCTTTTGATTCGCCTATATATGCCTCTCGTTTGACCAATGAGATGTTTTAATCTATTGTTCATCCATTTAGGATCATTTTTGTTTGATCTGATTCCCTATTAAGAACATAAGAAGGAACACTGCAGAAGGCCTACTGGCCTATGCGAGGCAGGTCCAAGTCTCCCACCGCTTAAGCCAATGTCTCGACCCAGCCAGGTCAGGTTACATTCACTTAAGGAGCACGGCATCTGACCTAGTAGCACAAGCTAGTCAGGACCAACTCACACCCACTCATTTATCTAGCCTATTTTTAAAACTACACAACGTTTTAGCCTCTATAACTAATCGGGAGTTTGTTCCACTCATCGACAACTATTACCAAACCAATGCTTTCCTATATCCTTCCTGAATCTGAATTTATCCAACTTAAAGCCATTGCTGCGTGTCCTGTCAATACTAGATATTTTTAGCACGCTATTTACATCCCCTTTATTTATTCCTGTTTTCCATTTATACACCTCAATCATATGCCCCCTAATTCTACGCCTTTCTAGAGAGTGCAGATTCAGGGCCCTCAGTCTATCCTCATAGGGAAGATTTCTGATACATGGAATCAACTTAGTCATCCTCCTTTGTACGTTTTCCAGAGCATTTATATCCATTCTGTAATACGGTGACCAAAACTGTGCAGCATAATCTAGATGAGGCCTAACCAAGGATATATAGAGTTGAAGAACAACCTGAGGACTCCTATTATTTATGCTTCTTGATATGAAGCCAAGGATTCTGTTAGCTTTATTGCGAACACTTAAGCACTGCTGTCTGTTTTAGATTACTGCTAACCAGAACTCCTAAATCCTTTTCGCAATCAGTAGTATTAAGATCTACATTATTTAGTTTATATGTGGCATGGTTATTGTCCTGTCCAATATTTAGAACTTTGCATTTATCTATATTAAACTGCATCTGCCACTTCTCCGACCACTGCATCAGTCTATTCAAATCTTCCTGGAGTGCTCTAATGTCCTCATTTGAATGAATTGGACGGCCTATTTTGGTGTCATCGGCAAACTTGCTTATGTCGCTATTTATTCCCTCATCTATGTCATTTATGTAGATTGTGAACAACAAGGGGCCCAATACTGACCCGTGGAACACCACTTGTGATGCTTCCCCACTGATTTCTCCCCATTTATGCAAACTCTCTGCTGCCTATTTGTCAACCATGCCTCTATCCAGGAAAAAGTTTCTCCTATTCCGTGTGCCTTAATTTTCCTCAATAGTCTCTGATGTGGGACTATCAAAAGCCTTACTGAAGTCCATATACACTATCATATTCATTTCCATGATCTACCTACTCAAACACCTTAGTGAAAAGTTATTAAATTTGTAAGGCAGGAACGCCCTTTTGTAAAACCGTGCCGAGATTCGTTGATTAATTTATGCTTTTCAAGATGGCTGCGAATTGCCTCGGCAATTATAGATTCCATAAATTTTCCCACTATGGAGGTTAGGCTTATTGGTCTATAGTTCGAAGCTAGGGACCTGTCACCTGCTTTGAAAATAGGTATTACATTTGCCATTTTCCACTTATCTGGCACCATGCCAGTTTGCAGTGATATGTTGAAAATATTAGCCAACGGTTTGCTAAGCTCCTCTTTACATTCCTTTAGAACCCTTGCATACAGTTCATCAGGGCCTGGGGATTTGTTAGGTTTCAATTTATCTATTTGTCCAAGGACCATGTCACTTGTGACCCTAATCATGCATAGTTTACTATCATCCTGTTCTACATAATTAATTATTTCTGTAATATCGCTAGTATCTTCCTGTGTAAAAACTGAGAGGAAGTAAGTGTTAAACATTCTACACATGCATGATAAAGGAATAACAGGAAAAGTTGGTAGATGGATCTAAAATTTCCTAACACGTAGAACACAGTAGTAGTTAACAGAGTAAAGTCTGAGGCAGCTACTGTGAAAAGCTCTGTTCCACAAGGCACAGTACTTGCTCCCATCCTATTCCTCATCCTCATATCAGACATTGACAGGGATATAAGCCACAGTGCTGTGTCTTCCTTTGCAGATGACACCCGAATCTGTATGAGTGTCCACCGTTGAAGACACTGCAAGACTCCAAGCAGACAAACCAAATCTTTAAATGGGCTGCAGAAAACAATATGAAGTTCAATGATGAGAAATTTCAATTACTCAGATACGGAAAATGTGAAGAAATTAAAATCTCATCGGAGTACAAAACTAATTCCAACCACACAATAGAGCGAAAAACTAATGTCAAAGACCTGGGAGTGATCATGTCAGAGGATCTCACCTTCAAGGAGCATAATGTAGCAATTGCATCTGCTCGAAAAATGACAGGATGGATAATGAGAACCTTCAAAACCAGGGATGCCAAGCCCATGTTGACACTTTACAGATCGCTTGTTCTATCTAGGCTGGAATATTGCTGCACACTAACTGCACCTTTCAAGGCGGGTGAAATTGCTGACCTTTAAAATGTGCAGAGAACCTTCATCGCACGCATAAGTGCAATAAACCACCTCAACTACTGGGAACGTTTGAAGTTCCTAAACCTGTACTCTCTAGAACGCAGGCGGGAGAGATACATTATATACACATGGAAAATTCTCGAGGGCTTAGTACCAAACTTGCACACAAAAATCACTCCCTACGAAAGCAAAAGACTCGGCAGGCGATGTAACATCCCCCCAATGAAGAACAGGGGTGCCACTAGCACGTTGAGGGACAACACAATAAGTGTGTTGGGGCCAAGATTGTTCAACTGCCTCCCAGCATACATCAGGGGGATTACCAACAAGCCCCTGGCTGTCTTCAAGCAGGCACTGGACAGGCACCTCAAGTTGGTACCTGATCAGCCAGGCTGTGGTTCGTACGTTGGACTGCGTGCGGCCAGCAGTAACAGCCTGGTTGATCAGGCTCTGGTCCAACAGAAGGCCTGGTCACAGACCGGGCCGCGGGGGCGTTGACCCCTGGAATTCTCTCCAGGTAGACTGTCGGTGAGCTGACCTGAGTAACTTTTGAGTGGGCCTATCTTGTCCCTAATCTTACTTCTGTATACCTGAAAAAATCCTTTTGGGTTAGTCTTCGATTCTCTCACAACTTTAACCTCATAGTCTCTTTTTGCTTTTCTTATTCCCTTTTTTATTTCTCTCTGAATATATTGATTACATAATTGCCCCTCTCCTCTTTTGATTCGCCTATATATGCCTCTCTTTTGACCAATGAAATGTTTTAATCTATTGTTCATCCATTTAGGATCATTTTTGTTTGATCTGATTTCCCTATTAGGAACATAAGCTGTCTGAGCAGCTAGAACTATTCTCTGGAAAACGTCATATTGGCAATCACCACCTACCTGATCCACTGTCAGGTCATTCCAGTTCAGCCTACCCAGGTAATTTTTCAGTCCTATGAAATCAGCCAGGCGGAAGTCAGGGACAGAGACTTGATTTACATTAGTAGGGTAATTCCATGATATATTAAAACAGTGATTTGTGATCACTTTCCCCAAGCTCATCATTAACCTCAAGATTATTAATTAGCGATTCCCTGCTGGCAAGAACCAAGTCTAGCAGGTTATTTCCTCTAGTTGGTTCTGTCACCAACTGTTTCAAAATACAATCCTGAATCGTATCAAGTCACTTGACTAAATTTCCTGTCAAATTGCTCCAGTCAATTTGTCTAAAGTTGAAATCTCCCATTAGCACAACATTTTCACGAGTAGATGCTTTACGAATTTCATCCCATAGAAGTTTACTGCACTCACTATCAAGATTTGGGGGCCTGTAAATCACACCCATAAGTTTTACACGGCCCTCAAGAAGCTGTAACCAAACAGATTTAGTGGCTGACACTTCTAATTTTATATCTGGTCTAACAATTTAAATTGTCTGACATACAGCGCTACTCCACCACCCTTCCTGTTGACCCTATCAGTGTGGAATAATTGACGTGCTGTTGGAGTGTGAACAAAGTAACATTTATGAAGGGATTCAGGGAAACCAGCAGGCCGGACTTGAGTCCTGGAGATGGGAAGTACAGTGTCTGCACTCTGAAGGAGGGGTGTTAATGTTGCAGTTTTATAACTGTAGTGTAAGCATCCCTCTGGCAAGACTGTGATGGAGTGAATGATGAAAGTTTCTTTTCGGGCCACCCTGCCTTGGTGGGAATTGGCCGATGTTAAAAAAAAATGATTGAGGTGTATAAATGGAAAACAGGAATAAATAAAGGGGATTTAAATAGCGTGCTAAAAATATCTAGTATTGACAGGACTCGCAGCAATGGCTTTAAGTTGGATAAATTCAGATTCAGGAAGGATATAGGAAAGCATTGGTTTGGTAGAGTTGTCGATGAGTGGAACAAACTCCCGAGTACAGTTATAGAGGCTAAAAATTTAGTTTTAAAAATAGGTTAGATAAATATAGGAGTGGGTGCGGGTGGGTGGGAGTTGGTCCTGACTAGCTTGTGCTACTAGGTCAGATGCCGTGCTCCTTCCTTAAGTGAATGTAACCTGACCTGGCTGGTCGGGGCATTGGCTTAAGCCAGTGGGAAACTTTGATCTGCCTCGCATGGGCCAGTAGGCCTGCTGAAGTGTTCCTTCTTTCTTATGTTCTTATAACCCACTGTACATCTTTATCATGTCACAATAAATTATCTTATATAGGAAAGCACTGGTTTGGCAATATTGTTGTGGATGAGTGGAACAAACTCCCGAGCAGTTATGGAAGCTAAAACATTGTGTAGTTTTAAAAATAGGTTAAATACATGAGTGGGTATGAGTTGGACCAGACTGGCTTGTGCTACTAGGTTAGATGCCGTGCTCTTTCCTTAAGTGAATGCAACCTGACCTGACTAGGTTGAGGCATTGGCTTAAGTCAGTAGGAGACTTGGACCTGCCTCGCATGGGCCAGTAGGCCTGCTGCAGTATTCCTGTTATGTTCTTACTGACGAAGCCACTCGTGGCAAAAGTTTCTTTAATAAATGTCCTGAAATGTACACAAGTGTCACCATACCATTTACAACCAAAACAAAGTATAAGGGGTCTCAAACATTATTCAACAGCTTCCCACCATACACATAAGGGGATTACCAAAAGACTTTCCCTGCTGGCTTTTAGGAAAATTAACACGTTTCTAGTCAGTTCCGGATCAGCGGGGCTGTATTCGTATGCAAGACTGCTTGCATCGAGCCTGGCCTGGCTGCTCAGGCCCTGAACCACCTCGAGGTCCGGTCAGGGACCGGGCCGCGGGGGCGCTGACCCTTGCGTTGCTCTCCACACAAAAGAAAAGGTAGAACTCTACAACTGTTCAGATGAAGCATCTTTGTACTTCAGTGACCCGAGTAACCAGGTGGCGCCTCACCCTTTGTTATGGAGACTATCATTGGCTTTACTTCTAGAGAACACCGCCGCCATCTTAACTTCATCAGTATGACGTCACACCCACTACCCACCACCGTCACATTGCAGATATATATTATTTTAAAATCTACAACGGCACTTTTAAATATTGTCAATGCGTGTGATAGATAATATATTCATTACATCAATAAGCAGTCTAATCCCAGTAAATATTAAGCAAATGAAACATCTCACCCCCCGGTCTTACCAAGCACTTAAATGGAGGTCTCCACAAACTAAATTTTGAAGACTCGTCTAACCCAATCACCTTCACTTACCCCAATAACCAAGTTAATGCTTGTAAACTATGGTTTGGGAAGCCCAAATTATATAAAAATAAAATTCACGCATTACAAATATTTAATATCTCAGGAGTCTAATAACATACATCACCCTATGACTCATAAGCCCGGCCACTTTTAAATTTCCGGTCGTGTTGTAAATGTATAATATATCTATATTCATTACAAAATAAATATGAAGTGCATCCTGTCTGATACACCCACTAACACCAGATAAAGCTACACTAAGCAAGAAAATGTCTGCACCAATATTAAGAAAAAATATTTCTCACAATATATTAACAAGAAATGGTGCTAACTCAATACAGACAAAACCAGCTGGGTATCAGCTCAGTGAAGGCGTACTATAGGAAAAGCACGAGTAAATAAGACTTACGACTGGATTTAGAGAGTAATAGCAGAATTAAAAGTGCAGGAGGACGAGTCTGGGTGTTGCTGGTGTCAAGACTGAGGCGGGAATGGCCGCCCTGTCGCCCTCTCACCTATGACGTCACACTATATGCTATTGAAAATCTACCTTTATTTCCACTATAACAGCACTTTTTCCACAGTTATCTTAGGGAAATATAATTATTTTAAAAATCATTTACCTTAAACTAACGAAACTGTAATAATTTGAAGATTACTGAGAACTGGAATAGTTGAAGGCTGGAGGAAGTACTTACTCAGATTCTTCCAGAACAATAAAATGAAATAAGTTCGTATTGATAGTAATGCAAAGTTAAATCACAAGTATAAGTTTATTTATTAAAAAAACTGTAGTACTTTAAAGCAATTTACATAAAATGTATAAGATTTTTATTTTTATTTTTATATAGCACACAGCAGCGTCACACACCATGACTGGCTTAAAAGTAAGTTTATACACAAATACAGTTACTACATTTATTAACATACATAACAGCATATGTGTAGAGAACCCAGGATAACCCAAAAAAGTCAAAGTGACTTATTTCCATTGGGGTCCTTTTAATACCTTATTATTATACTATAAAGGAAATAACATCTTATTATTAATATATTACTATAAAGGAGATATACTAGGAATATTGTAAAATGAGTTATTTATATTTACACGTGTGTTGGCTAAAAAATATAAAAAATATTTCTCCTCTCCAGGTAAACTCCCTTGAATGTGTACTCACCTAGTTGTGGTTGCAGGGGTCGATTCAAAGCTCCTAGCCCCGCCTCTTTACTGGCCGCTACTGGGTCACTCTCCCTGCGCCATGAGCTTTATCATACCTCTTCTTAAAGCTATGTATGGAACCTGCCTCCACTACATCACTTCCCAAACTATTCCACTTCCCGACCACTCTGTGACTGAAGAAATACTTCCTAACATCTCTGTGATTCATCTGAGTCTTCAACTTCCAACTGTGTCCCCTTGTTGCTGTATCCCATCTCTGGAACATTCTGTCTCTGTCCACCTTGTCAATTCCTCTCAGTATCTTATATGTCGTTATCATGTCCCCCCTATCTCTCCTGTCCTCCAGTGTCGTCAGATCGGTTTCCCATAACCTCTCCTCGTAGGACATACCCCTTAGCTCCGGGACTAGTCTTGTTGCAAACCTTTGCACTTTTTCTAGCTTCTTTACGTGCTTGGCTAGATGTGGGTTCCAAACTGGTGCTGCATACTCCAGTATGGGCCTAACGTACACAGTGTACAGGGTCATGAACGATTCTTTATTAAGATATCAGAATGCTGTTCTTAGGTTTGCTAGGCGCCCATATGCTGCAGCAGTTATTTGGTTGATGTGCGCCTCAGATGTGCCCTGGTGTTATACTCACCCCAAGATCTTTTTCCTTGATTGAGGTTTGTAGTCTCTGGCCCCTAAGATAAAAAAAAGATAAGATTTCTTCGGATTTTTAACCCCGGAGGGTTAGCCACCCAGGATAATCCAAGAAAGTCAGTGCGTCATCGAGGACTGTGTCATATTTCCATTGGGGTCCTTAATCTTGTCCCCCAGGATGCGACCCACACCAGTCGACTAACAACCCAGGTACTTATTTGCTGCTAGGTTAACATAACTGTACTCCGTCTGCAGTCTTCTTTGCCATTCCCCAATCTTCATGACTTTGCACTTGGTGGGGTTGAACTCCAGGAGCCAATTGCTGGACAAGGCTTGAAGCCTGTCCAGATCCCTTTGTAGTTCTGCCTGGTCCTCGTCCGATGAATTCTTCTCATCAACTCCACATCATCTGCAAACAGGAACACTTCGGAGTCTATTCCTTCCATCATGTCGTTCACAAATACCAGAAACAGCACCGGTCCTAGGACTGACCCCTGTGGAACCCCACTCATCACCGGCGCCCACTCTGACAACTCGCCACATACCATGACTCGCTGCTGTCTTCCTGACAGGTATTCCCTGATCCATTGTAGTGCCTTCCCTGTTATCCCTGCCTGGTCCTCCAGCTTTTGCACTACTCTCTTGTGTGGAACCATGTCAAACGCCTTCTTACAGTCCAAGAAAATGCAGTCCACCCACCCCTCTCTCTCTTGTCTTCCATACCTCAGGTAGTCTCCCTGTTTCGATAGATGTGTTGAATATTGTTGTTAGGGGTACACAAAGTGCCTCAGCTCCCTCTCTCAGGACCCATGGAGAGATGTGATCCGGCCCCATCGCCTTTGAGGTATCTAGCTCACTCAGCAGCCTCTTCACTTCTTCCTCGGTTGCGTGCATTGTGTCCAACACTTGGTGGAGTCCCTTCTGTCTCCTCGGTGAACACTTCTTTGAATCTCCTGTTGAGTTCCTCACACACTTCGCGGTCATTTCTTGTGATCTCTCCTCCTTCCTTCCTTAGCCTGATCACCTGGTCCTTGACTGTTGTTCTCCTCCTGATGTGGCTTTACAAGAGTTTCGGGTCAGATTTGCCTTTCCTTGCTATGTCATTCTCGTACTGTCTTTGGGCCTTTCTTCTTACCTGTGCATATTCGTTTCTGGCTCTACGACTGCTCTCCTTATTTTCCTGGGTCCTTTGCCTTCTATACTTCTTCCATTCCCTAGCACACTTGGTTTTGGCCTCCCTGCACCTTTGGGTGAACCACAGGCTCGTCCTGGCTTTTTCGTTGTTTCTGTTTCCCTAGGGTACAAACCTCTCCTCAGCTTCCTTGCATATTGTTGTCACATATTCCATCATCTCGTTTACTGCTTTCCCTTCCAGTTCTCTGTTCCACTGAACCCCATTTAGGAAGTTCTTCATGCCTGCATAGTCCCCTTTCTTGTAGTTTGGCTTCATTCTTCTGGCCCTATCTGCCTCCCCGTCCACTTGTAACTCTACTGTGTAATCAAAGCTTAAAACCATATGATCACTGGAACCGAGGGGTCTTTCATGTGTGATGTCCTCAATATCTGCACTACTCAAGGTGAATACTAGGTCCAGTCTCGCTGGTTCATCCTCTCCTCTCTCTCTCTCTGGTAGTATCCCTTACATGTTGGTACATGAAGTTTTCCAGTACCACCTCCATCATCTTAGCCCTCCACATATCTTGTGTGTATGAGTGTATTAGTTACCATTTTGTCCTAGGCACATGTCGATTAGACACTAGGCCTGTTGTATGTATGTGTGTGTGTGTACGAAACACTTCGAAATGTTTCGGCCCCGCCGGGAATTGAACCCGGGCCCTCCGTGCGTGAAGCAAGAGCGCTAGCCACCATCACTTCATTAGAGACTGTGTGTATGTGTGTGTATATGTGTTTATGTGTATGTACTCACCTAGTTGTGTGTATGTACTCACCTAGTAAATTTACTTACTTACGTTTACATGGTTACATGGTTACAATCATGAACAAATTATAACGCAATGAACAATTCACTAATCTACACCCGGTCACAACTGTAATGAGTTCTTGGTGCAAATTTTATTGTTGGGTCACACACACACATATACATACACACTTACATATACACATACACACATACACACATACACACACACACACATACACAAAATACTGCGGGGAATCGACAAGGTAGACAGTGACAGGATGTTCCAGAGAGGGAACACAGAAACAAGGGGACACAACTGGAAGCTGAAGACTCAGATGAGTCAAAGGGATGTTAGGAAGAATTTCTTCAGCCACAGAGTAGTCAGGAAGTGGAATAGTCTAGAGAAAGATATAGTGGAGGCAGGAACCATACATAGTTTTAAGACGAGGTATGATAAAGCTCATGGAGCAGGGAGAGCAGAGACCAGTAGCAGACAGCGAAGAGGCGGGGCCAGGAGCTGAGTCTCGACCCCTGCAACCACAATTAGGTGAGTACAATTAGGTGAGTACATACACACCATCACAGCTACCCCCCACCCCCACCACAAACTCCACCCCACCAACCCATACCCCAAACATACAATCCCCCCACCCATGCTGCAACCCCCTATGGGCACCCCGCCCACACACCCCCCAACCCACCAAGATCTTCCCAGGGACACAGTATTGGAAACAAGGTTGAAGGTTTGGTACACAAACGCAGATGGAATTACAAATAAGTATGAAGAGTGGAATGAAAGAATAGATGAGGTGTCCCCAAACATCATAGCTGTCACAGAAACTAAACTAAATGAGACAGTATCAGATGCAATCTTCCCACAGGGATATCAGATCCTGAGGAAAGATAGAAGGAGCAGGGGGAGGAGGGTCCCACTGCTTGTAAGGAACCGCTGGAGATTCGAGGAAATGGAAGGAATGGAGGTGGGTAGAGAAAGGGACTTCATAGTAGGTACCATCCAGTGCAGTGATGTATAACCCACCACAGAACTGCAGGAGGCCAGGTGAGGAATATGATGAGAACAACAGAGCAATGGTGGACACTCTGGCGGAGGTGGCAAGAAAAGCGCACATGAGCAGAGCGAAGCTACTGGTCATGGGCGATTTCAACCACAGGGAGATCAACTGGGAAAACCAAGAACCACGTGGGGGTCCAGAAACTTGGAGAGCCAAGATGATGGACGCGGTACTGGAAAACCTGATGCACCAACATGTCAGGGACACGACCAGAGTGAGAGGAGAAGATGAACCAGCAAGACTGGACCTTTTATTCACCCTGAACAGCTCAGATATTGAAGACATAACACGAGAGCCCCTGGGAGCCAGTGACCATATGGTGCTGAGCTTTGAGTACATTGTAGAGCTACAGGTGGAGAGGGAAAGCGGTACCGAAAGAGACAAACCAGATTTTAAAGAGGAAACTACACAGGCATGAGGAATTTCCTGCAGGAGGTTCAGTGGGAAAGGAAATGGACGGACAGACAATAAATGAAATGATGGAATACATAGGGGCAAAGTGCAAGGAGGCAGAGGAACGGTTTATACCCAGAGGAAAAAATTAAACGGGAAGGCCAGAAAGAGCCCTGGTTTACCCAAAGGTGCAGAGGCAAAGACTCAGAGTGTCAGAGAATGGAAAAGGTACAGAAGGCAAAGAACCCAAGTAAACAAAGAGATTAGTAGAAGAGCTAGAAGAGTATGCACAGGACGGAGGAGGCCCAGAAACAGTACGAAAATGACATAGCATCGAAAGTTAAGTCCGACCCGAAACTGATGTACAGTCACATCAGAAGGAAGACAACAGTTAAAGACCAGGTGATAAGGCTGAGGAGAGAAGATGGGGAACTCACAAGTAACGATCAAGAGGTATGTGAGGAGCAAAACTTGAGGTTTAAGGAAGTATTCACAGTGGAGGAAGGAAGGCAGCTGGGTAGACAGGACGGGGTGCATCACCAACAAGGGATGTATCAAGTGCTAGAGGGCATACACACAACTGAGGAGGAGGTGAAGCAGTTACTCAGTGACCTTGATACGTCAAAGGCGATGGGTCCGGACAATATCTCCACATGGGTTCTTCGGGAAGGAGCTGAGGTACTGAGTGTGCCCCTTACCATAATATTCAACACATCCCTTGAAAATGGGCAGTTACCTGAGGTATGGAAGAAGGCCAACGTAGTCCCCATCTTTAAAAAATGAGACAGAAAAGAGGCACTAAACTATAGACCGGTGTCACTTACATGTATAGTGTGCAAAGTTCTGGAAAAAAATCATCAGGAAAAGAATGGTGGAGCACCTTGAGCTGAACAGGATAATAAACACCAGACAGCACGGATTCCGGGAAGGCAAATCCTGTGTAACAAACCTCCTAGAGTTCTATGATAAAGTAACAGAGGTAAGGCAAGAGAGAGAAGGGTGGGTTGATTGCATTTTCCTGGACTGCAGGAAGGCCTTCGACACAGTTCCTCACATGAGATTAGTAAAGAAGTTGGAAGAACAAGCATGTATAACAGGAAGGGCACTGGAATGGATCAGGGAATACCTCACAGGGAGACAACAACGGGTCATGGTGCGTGATGAGGTATCACAGTGGGCGCCTGTGACGAGCGGCGTACCGCAGGGGTCAGTCCTAGGACCAGTGTTATTCTTGGTATATGTAAATGACATGACGGATGGGATAGACTCAGAAGTGTCTCTGTTCGCAGATGATGTGAAATTAATGAGGAGAATCACATCGGAAGAGGACCAAGCAGGACTTCAAACAGACCTGGACAAGCTTGACATCTGGTCTAGCAACTGGCTTCTCGAATTCAATCCCACCAAATGCAAAGTCATGAAGATCGGAGAAGGGCAAAGAAGACCGCTGACAGAGTACAGGCTAGGCGGACAAAGGCTACAAACCTCGGCAAAGGAGAAAGACCTTGGGGTGAGTATAACGCCAAGCACGTCTCTGGAGGCACACATCAACCAGATAACTGCGGTAGCATATGGGCGACTGGCAAACCTAAGATTAGCGTTCCGTTACCTTAACAAGGAATCGTTCAAGACACTGTACACCGTGTACGTCAGGCCCATACTAGAATATGCAGCACCAGTCTGGAACCCACACCTGGTCAAGCACGTAAAGAAACTAGAGAAAGTGCAAAGGTTTGCAAAAAGGTTAGTTCCACAACTCGGGGGACTGTCCTATGAAGAAAGATTGAGGGAAATAGGACTAACAACACTGGAGGACTGAAGGGTTAGAGGAGACATGATAACGACATACAAAATACTGCGGGGAATCGACAAGGTAGACAGTGACAGGATGTTCCAGAGAGGGAACACAGAAACAAGGGGACACAACTGGAAGCTGAAGACTCAGATGAGTCAAAGGGATGTTAGGAAGCATTTCTTCAGCCACAGAGTAGTCAGGAAGTGGAATAGTCTAGAGAAAGAAATAGTGGAGGCAGGAACCATACATAGTTTTAAGACAAGGTATGATAAAGCTCATGGAGCAGGGAGAGCAGAGACCCAGTAGCGGACAGCGAAGAAGCGGGGCCAGGAGCTGAGTCTCGACCCCTGCAACCACAATTAGGTGAGTACAATTAGGTGAGTACACACACACTCACTATATGGTCCAGATATTGACTCAAACATTAAAAAAATCGATGTTTTTTTAACTAGTTTTTGTTATAATAGAAATAAATTTTAAGATAATTATTTCTTTATTATTATTATTATTATTATTATTATAATTATTATTATTATTAGGGAGGCTATACTATTTTTACTTTCATGGGAGGAGCGCTAAACTTAAATGGGTAATGAGAGGCAAACAGGTTCGACCTTTTGGAAGGGAGGGTGGCTGCAGTTCCTTGGAACAAGAGCCTCAGAGAGAGAGACCAGCTCTTGGCCCGTAAATTTAAACGACGTAAAAGGGAATGGGAGACAAGTGGGTTTGATCCGAGGACTGGGAGTGTAAATCCCAGGTATAAATCCTGAGAAAACCGTCGAGGGATTTGTGTTTTAATGTCCGGAAGAATTGTGTGAATTGTGGAGGTAAGTATGTGTCACCAGCAGTGACTTAAGGAGTACCTAACTACCACACAGGTAGCACCTAAAGCCTCGTAAATAATAATAATAAAGTTTATTTCTACCAGTACATGATACAACTTATACAGACCATAGCTGACACCAATGACATACTATATAGAAAGTTCCTGGTCACCTAGCAATAAGTAGGTACCTGAATGTTAGTCACCTTACACCTGTTGTCCCTGTTCACCTAGTAGTAAGTAGGTACCTGGGTGTTAGTTCACCCAGTAGTAAGTAGGTACCTGGGTGTTAGTTCGCCCAGTAGTAAGTAGGTACCTGGGTGTTAGTTCACCCAGTAGTAAGTAGGTACCAGGGTGTTAGTTCACCCAGTAGTAAGTAGGTACCTAAGTGTTAGTTCACCCAGTAGTAAGTAGGTACCAGGGTGTTAGTTCACCCAGTAGTAAGTAGGTACCTGGGTGTTATTTCACCCAGTAGTAAGTAGGTACCTGGGTGTTAGTTCACCTAGTAGTAAGTAGGTACCTGGGTGTTATTTCACCCAGTAGTAAGTAGGTACCTGGGTGTTAGTTCACCCAGTAGTAAGTAGGTACCTGGTTGTTAGTTCACCCAGTAGTAAGTACCTGGGTGTTAGTTCACCTAGTAGTAGGTACCTGGGTGTTAGTTCACCCAGTAGTAAGTAGGTACCTGGGTGTTAGTTCACCCAGTAGTAAGTAGGTACCTGGGTGTTAGTTCACCTAGTAGTAAGTACCTGGGTGTTAGTTCACCTAGTAGTAGGTACCTGGGTGTTAGTTCACCCAGTAGTAAGTAGGTACCTAGGTGTTAGTTCACCTAGTAGTAAGTAGGTACCTGGGTGTTATTTCACCCAGTAGTAAGTAGGTACCTGGGTGTTATTTCACCCAGTAGTAAGTAGGTACCTGGGTGTTAGTTCACCCAGTAGTAAGTAGGTACCTGGGTGTTAGTTCACCCAGTAGTAAGTAGGTACCTGGGTGTTAGTTCACCAGTAGTAAGTACCTGGGTGTTAGTTCACCTAGTAGTAGGTACCTGGTGTTAGTTCACCCAGTAGTAGTACCGGGGTTAGTTCACTAGAGTATAGGTACCTGGTGTAGTTCACCCAGTAGTAAGTAGGTACCTGGGTGTTAGTTCACCTAGTAGTAACTAGGTACCTGGGTGTTAGTCGGCTGGTGTGGGTGGCATCCTGGGCAAAGGAATTAGCGGATCACTGTGGATATACGCCAGTGTGGCTTTCTTGGATCACACACACACACACACACACACACACACACACACACACACACACACACACACACACACACACACACACACACACACACACACACACACACACACACACACACACACGTGACTGTTAGCAGAATGGAAGGATTGAAAAGCAGTTTCTGAACCAGACTGGTCGGTACAGAGCCTTAGGCAGGATTATGGTCGCTAACTCTGAACTCTCGTCGACCAAACTCCGCCAAAATGTCACGTCTTTGTCTACGTCACTATTGTCTTCACTGGTGTCTACTTCACTGTTGTCTACACTGTTGTCTACACCGCTGCCTTTAGAAATTGGTCGCTAGGGAAAGTAAGCGTTCCAACCTGGTCGCTAGGGAAAGTGTTCCAACTTGTCGCTAGTGAAAGTGTTCCAACCTGGTCGCTAGGGAAAGTGTTCCAACTTGTCGCTAGTGAAAGTGTTCCAACCTGGTCGCTAGGGAAAGTGTTCCAACCTGGTCGCTAGGGAAAGTGTTCCAACCTGGTCGCTAGGGAAAGTGTTCCAACCTGGTCGCTAGGGAAAGTGTTCCAACCTGGTCGCTAGGGAAAGTGTTCCAACTTGTCGCTAGTGAAAGTGTTCCAACCTGGTCGCTAGGGAAAGTGTTCCAACCTGGTCGCTAGGGAAAGTGTTCCAACCTGGTCGCTAGGGAAAGTGTTCCAACCTGGTCGCTAGGGAGAGTGTTCCAACCTGGTCGTTAGGAAAGTGTTCCAACCTGGTCGCAGGAAAGTGTTCCAACCTGGTCGCTAGGGAAAGTGTTCCAACCTGGTCGCTAGGAAAGTGTTTCCAACC
>WNWK01018268.1:5000-40354 GCA_009830355.1 Cherax destructor | reverse complement strand
CAAAGTTTTTTTTTAAGGGTATTTTTACCCCAAACTTTTGTTCTATAAACCTGGAAAAAACTTTTGGGTTAGTTTTGAACCCCTAGCAACTTTTATAGTCCCGTTTAGTTTTCTTATTCCTTTTTAACGTCCTCTTAATGTCAGTATCTGATTTATAAGATGACCCTCACCTTTTTTTATGCGCCTATAAATTCCTTTTTCCCCAAAAAGATATTTGAGCCTTTATTCATCCATTTTGGTCATTTCTTTTATCTAATTTCTTTATACGGGATAAATGTTTTTTGGGCAGCCTGTATAGTTTTAAAGAAAACTGTCATATTGATCCTCTCTTCTTCCCCCCAGTCCACAGTTGATAAGTGTTCTTAAAGCCCATTATAATCTGCTAAGCGAAAATCTGGGACCATTACTGAATTATCCCTACTATCATACATCCATTAATGCAAAATAATTGACTTGTGGCCCTTGAGCCGAGTTCCTCTTAAATTTCTAAATTTTAAAAAGGGGTTTCCTTGTTTTCCAGAACCAAGTAAGGGTTATTTCCCCTTGTAGGTTCTGTTAAAAACTGCTTCAAAAAGCAACCCTGAACTCTTCAAAAAAGTCGTTAGATTCTAAATTCCCTGTCATGAAATTCCAATCAACTGACTAAAGTTAAAGCCCCTAAATTACTACGTTATCGTTTTTGTGGCCTTAACAATTTCCCCCCAAAGTAGTCTCCCTTTTTCCCCTATCTAAGTTTGGAGGACGGTAAATCACGCCTAAAATAAATTTTTTCACCCCCCTCTAAAATTCTATCCAGACAGACTCTGTATGTGTTAATTCAGCTTTATACCGTTTTTAGCAACAATTTAAATGATCAGACATGAGTGCCACCCCCCCCCCCCCGATTTTTCTCTTGGAACAATTTAAAACCCTGAATGTGACATTCGGCGGCAAGTCGATTTTCATATTAAACCATGTCTCAGTTATTGCAAAAACATCAATATTACCCGTACTTGCAACTAATCTCAACTCGTCCATCTTATTCCTAGCACTACGACTATTGGTGTAATATATTTTAGAGACCCTCCTTTCTCTTTACCCTTCCTGCTCATCTCTGTTTTCCACTATATCTATTACTGTCCTTGTCATCTAGTGTCATTAGCTTTCCACTATCCACCTTATTCTGCCTATTACTAGTTCTCCTACAACTTATAATATTACTACACTGGGACTTCTCTGTTTTCCCCCCAAAACCCATACATAAGAACATAAGAAAGGAGGAACACTGCAGCAGGCCTGTTGGCCCATACTAGGCAGGTCCTTCACAATCCGTCCCACTAACAGAATATTTGCTCAACCCAATTTTCAATGCTACCCAAGAAATAAGCTTTGACAATTCTACCCACTCATGCGCGAGTCCCACTCAAATCCAACCCCTCTCACTCATGAATTTATCCAACCTAAATTTGAAACTACCCAAGGTCCTAGCTTCAATAACCCTACTAGGCAGACTGTTCCACTCATCAACTACCCTATTTCCAAACCAATACTTTCCTATATCCTTTCTAAATCTAAACTTATCTAACTTGAATCCATTATTGCGGGTTCTCTCTTGGAGAGATATCCTCAAGACCTTATTTATATCCCCTTTGTTAATACCCATTTTCCACTTGTATACCTCGATCATGTCTCCCCTCATTCTACGTCTTACAAGTGAATGTAATTTTAGGGTCTTCAATCTTTCTTCGTAAGGAAGATTTCTAATGCTATGTATTAATTTAGTCATTCTACGCTGAATGTTTTCTAACGAATTTATGTCCATTCTGTAATATGGAGACCAGAACTGAGCTGCGTAATCTAGGTGAGGCCTTACTAATGATGTATAAAGCTGTAATATAACCTCTGGACCTCTGTTGCTAACACTTCTTGATATAAATCCCAGTAATCTATTTGCCTTATTACGTACGCTTAGGCATTGCTGTCTTGGTTTAAGGTTGCTGCTTACCATCACCCCCAAGTCCTTCTCGCAATCTGTATATCTAAGTTCTACGTTATTTAACTTATAAGTGCTTGGGTTATGGACACTCCCGAGCTTCAGAACCTTGCATTTATCTACATTGAACTGCATCTGCCACTTTTCTGACCACGAATTAAGTTTGTCTAAATCTTCCTGAAGTTCTATGACATCTATGTTTGAATCAATTATCCTACCTATCTTCGTGTCGTCGGCGAATTTGCTCATATCACTAGTAATTCCCTCATCAAGGTCATTGATATATATTATAAATAACAATGGGCCTAAGACTGATCCTGTGGAACACCACTTGTTACAAGTCCCCATTCGGATTTAACCCCATTTATGCACACTCTCTGCTTCCTATTGGTGAGCCATGACTCGATCCATGACAGCACTTTTCCCCCAATGCCATGAGCTGCCACTTTCTTTAACAGTCTCTGGTGTGGTACTCTATCAAAAGCCTTACTAAAGTCTAAATAAACAATATCGAATTCTTTATCGTGATCAACAGCCTCAAAAGCTTTACTGAAGAAGGTTAATAAATTAGATAGGCAGGAACGGCCCCTCGTGAATCCATGCTGGGTATCATTAATCAAATTATGGTTATCTAGATGGCTTCTAATAATATCAGCTATAATTGACTCTAGTAATTTGCCTACAATTGAGGTCAGGCTTATTGGGCGGTAGTTTGACGGTAGTGACTTGTCCCCTGCTTTAAAAATAGGAATTACATTAGCCATCTTCCACATATCAGACACTACACCTGTTTGAAGAGATAAATTAAAAATGTTAGATATTGGTTCACAGAGTTCCATTTGCATTCTTTAAGAACCCTTGCAAAAGCTCATCTAGTTTAAAGCCCTAACAGCTCCCTCCACTGCAGTTGCCAGTGCCCCCACCCCAGACCTGGATAAGTGAACCCCATCCCTGGCATACATGTCATTTCTGCCATAGAAGAGGTCCCAGTTGTCAATGAATGTTACTGAATTTTCTTACAGTATTTGTCCAGCCAGCAATTGACACCAATTGCCCTGGACAGCCATTCATTTCCCAAATCGTCTCCTTGGCAAAATACCACATATGACAGGGTTCCCACCTTCTTCCTAATTATGTCTATTGCTGACCTAAACCTGCTAGTCAGGTCCTCACTCCTACGTCTGCCAACATCGTTGCCTCCAGCACTGAGACAGATAATAGGATTGCTCCCATTACCTCTCATGATGTCGTCCAGACGGCTAACAATATCCTCCATCCCAGCCCCAGGAAAGCAAACCCTCTGTCTCCTACTCCTATCAATCAAACAGAAAGCCCTATCCATGTACCTAACCTGACTGTCCCCAACGACAACAATGTTTTTACCTTCCTTTGTGTCTTTCGTCGTGACGCTCCCAGAAGTCGACTCACATTCATCGGGTAGCACGGAGAATGGGTTCGATGTTTCCACAACATTCTCCTGGGTCTTCGTTGTTTCTACCTCTCCACCCGTCCTCTTGAGCCTTAACTTTGTCCCATGCGTTTTAGCCACTGTCCAGGTTCCTTTCCTGGCTTGAGGATTCTCAACAGGAGGATTACTACGAGTAGCTCAAGAGAGGACATCTTCTTCAGATTCACAGAGAGCACACAAGACACGTCTTCACTGAGTTAAGTCAGGTCCATATATATATATATATATATATATATATATATATATATATATATATATATATATATATATATATAATATATATATATATATATATATATATATATATATATATATATATATATATATATATATATATATATATATATATATTTTTTATTATTATTAACACATTGGCAGGTTCCCACCAAGGCAGGGTGGCCCTAAATTAAAAACTTTCATCATCATTCACTCCATCACTGTCTTGCCAGAGGCGTGCTTACACTACAGTTATAAAATTGCAACATTAACACTCCACCTTCAGAGTGCAGGCACTGTACTTCTCATCTCCAGGACTCAAGTCCGGCCTGCCGGTTTCCCTGAATCGCTAAATGTCACCTTGATCACACTCCAACAGTACGTCATGTACTAAAAATCATTTGTCTCCATTTGCTACTGTCTAATACGATCATGCACGCTTACTGGAAGTCCAAGCTAATCGCACACAAAAACCTCCTTTACCCCCTCCCTCCAACCTTTCCTAGGCTGACCCCTATCCCGCGTTTCCTCCACTTCAGATTTATACACTCTCGAAGCACTTCTATTTCGTTCCTTCCTCTCTACATGTTCAAACTATCTCAACAACCCCTCCTCAGCCCTCTGGATAATAGTTTTAGTAATCCCGCACCTCCTCCTAATCCCCAAACTACAGATTCTCTACATTATATTCACACCACACATCGCCCTCAGACATGACATCTCCACTGCCTCCAGCCTTCTCCTTGTTCAACATTCACCACCCATGCTTCACACCCATATAAGAGCGTTGGTAAAACTATACTCTCATACATTCCCCTCTTCGTCAATTCTATGATTCACCTCATCTTTCATGGACCCATCTGCTGACACGTACACTCCCAAATACGTATGTGAATACATTCACCTCCTACATACCCTCTCCTCCAATCTGATATCCAATCTGATATCCAATCTTCCATTACCTATTTTTTTTGTTATCCTCATCATCTTACTCTTTCTCTATATTCACTTTTAATTTCCTACTTTTACATGCCCTACTAATCTCATCCACCAACCTCTGCAACTTCTCTTCATTATCTCCCAAAAGCACAGTGCCATCAGCAAAGAGCAACTGTGACAACTCCAACTTTGTGTTAGATTCATCATCTTTTAACCACACCCCTTGCCTAAACACGAGCATTTAGTTCTCTTACAACTCCATCTATAAATATATTGAACAACCATGGTGACATCACACATCCCTGTCTAAGGCCTACTTTTACTGTGGAAATAATCTCCCTCTCTCCTACATACTCTAACCTGAGCCTCACTATCCTCGTAAAGACTCTTCATTGCTTTCAATAACCTACCTCATATTCCATACATTTGCAACATCTGCCACATTGCCCCCCTATCAACCCTATCATACGCCTTTTCCAAATCCATAAATGCCACAAAAACCTCTTTACCCTTATCTAAATACTGTTCATCTATATGTTTCACTGTCTCCTTGTTCATCTGCTCTCCGTCTTACTCTTAATTCTTTCAATAATAACTCTACCATACACTTTGCCAGGTATACTCAACAGACTTATTCCCCTATAAATTTACAATCTTTTTTGTCCCCTTGGTATGCTCTCTGCCAATCCCTAAGTACCTTACCCTCTTCCATACATTTATTAAATATAAAACACTAACCACTCCAAAACTATATCCCCACCTGCTTTATCATTTCCATCTTTATCCCATCAATCCCAGTTGCTTTACCCCCTTTCATTCTACCCACTGCCCCAAGCCCTTTTCCCAAACTCACAACTGGTTGTTCCTCACTCTTAAAGGATGTTATTCCTCCTTGCCCTATACACGAAATCACAGCTTCTCTGTCTTCATCAACATTTAACAACTTCTCAAAATATTCCATCCATCTTCCCGATACCTCTAACTTTCCGTTTAATAACTCTCCTCTCCTATTTTTAACTATCAAAATCCATTCTTTCCCTATATATATATATATATATATATATATATATATATATATATATATATATATATATATATAAATATATATATATATATTTTTTTTCAACAAGTCGGCCGTCTCCCACCGAGGCAGGGTGACCCAAAAAAGAAAATCCCAAAAAGAAAATACTTTCATCATCATTCAACACTTTCACCACACTCATACATAATCACTGTCTTTGCAGAGGAGCTCAGATACGACAGCTGAGAATTGTCCCTCCCAGCTGTCACTATCCCAGACCCCTCCTTTAAAGTGCAGGCAATGTACTTCCCATTTCCAGGACTCAAGTCCAACTAAATCAATTAACTGGTTTCCCTGAATCCCTTCACAAAATGTTACCCTGCTCACACTCCAACAGATCGTCATGTCCCAAAAACCATTCGTCTCCATTCACTCCCATCTAACACGCTCACACATGCTTGCTGGAAGTCCAAGCCCTCGCCCACAAAACCTCCTTTACCCCTTCCCTCCAACCTTTTCTTTGACGACCCCTAACCCGCCTTCCTTCCCCTACAGATTTATACGCTCTCCAAGTCATTCTACTTTGATCCATTCTCTCTAAATGACCAAACCACCTCAACAACCCCTCTTCAGCCCTCTGACAAATACTTTTAGTAACTCCACACCTTCTCCTAATTTCCACATTCCAAATTTTCTGCATAATATTTACACCACACATTGCCCTTAGACAGGACATCTCCACTGCCTCCAGCCTCCTCCTCGCTGCAGCATTTGCAACCCATGCTTCACACCCATATAAGAGTGTTGGTACCACTATACTTTCGTACATTCCCTTCTTTGCCTCCATGAATAACGTTTTTTGTCTCCACAGATACCTCAACGCACCACTCACCTTTTTTCCTTCATCAGTTCTATGGTTAATCTCATCCTTCATAAACCCATCCGCTGACACGTCAACTCCCAAATATCTGAAAACATTTACTTCTTCCATAATCCCTCTCTCCAATGTGATATCCAATTTTTCTTTATTTAAATCGTTTGATACCATCATCACCTTACTCTTATCTATGTTCACTTTTAACTTTCTACCTTTACCTTTATATATATATATATATATATATATATATATATATATATATATATATATATATATATATATATATATATATATATATATATATATATATATATATATATATATATATACATACATGTAAGTGTTTATGCACCTGCGGAAGAGAAAAGTGTGGAGGAGAGAGAGATTTTGGGAAATGTTGAGTGAGTGCGTGGGAAATTTTGAACCAAGTGAGAGTTCTTGTGGTTGGGGATCTTAATGCTAAAGTGAGTAAAAATGTTGTGGAGGGAGTAGTAGGTAAATTTGGGGTGCCAGGGGTAAATTAAAATGGGGAGCCTATAATTGAACTATGTGTAGAAAGAGGTTTGGTAATAAGTAATACATATTTATGAAAAAGAGTATAAATAAGTATATAACGTATGATAAAGCACTTAATGAAATTAGTTTGTTAGATTATGTATTGGTGGGTAAAAGGTTGATGGGTTGGCTTCAGGATGTACTTGTTTATAGAGATGAAACGGATATATCGGATCATTATTTAGTTGTAGCTACAGTTAGAGTAAGAGGTAGATGGGACAAATGGGAAATGGCAACAACAACTAAGAGAGAGGTGAAAGTGTATAAACTAAGGGAGGAGGAAGTTAGGGTGAGATATAAGTAACTATTTGCAGAAAGGTCGACTATTGCAAGTATGGGTAGTGGGGGGGGTTGAAGAGGGATGGGATAGTTTTAAAAATGCAGTATTAGAATGTGGGGCAGAAGTTTGTGGCTATAGGAGGGTGGGTGCAGGAGGAAAAAGGAGTGACTGGTGCAATGTTGAAGTAAAGTGATAAATTAGAAAAAGGTAGCTTATGAGAGGTTTTTACAAAGCTGAAGTGCAGAGTATATGGAAAATAAAATAAAGGTGAAGAAAGTGGTGAGAGAGTGCAAAAGGAGAGCAATTGATAGAGTGGGAGAGGCACTGTCAAAACAATTTTCTGAAAATAAGAAAAAAAATTGAAGTGAGATAAACAAATTAAGAAATCCTAGGGAATGCATGGATTTGTCTCTTAAAAACAGAGTAGGGGAGTTAGTTGATTGGGAACTGAAGGTATAGGGTAGATGGCGGGAATATTTTGAGGAACTTTTAAATGTCCATGAAGAAATGGAGGCGGTAATTTCATGCACTGGCCAGGGAGGAAGTATACATCTGGGAGGGAAGGAAGAGAGTATGTAGACGGGACTGTATATGTGGAGGGAAGAGAGAGAGTATGTTGGTGGGAAAGGATAGTGTATGTGGGAGGGAAGGGATAGTATATGTGGGAAAGGAGAGAGAGTATGTGGGAAGAAATGGAGAACATATATTGGAGGGAAAGGAGAGTGTATATCTGAGGGAAGGTAGAGTATGTGGGAGGGAAGAGAGAGTGTATGTGGGAGAGGAAGGAAAGTATGTGGGGAAGGAAGATTATTTAGAATATGAGGGAGAGTATGTTGGAGGGAAGAGATAGTATGTGGGAGGAAGGGAGAGTATGTGGGAGAGTGAAGCAGCGGGATGTCATGTCACTGCATCCTTGATTTATTACAGTATCACAAAATTTTCTCTTAATTTCTGACTTTTCTCCTCACGCCCCTTCTGTATTCTCTCCTCTTTCTCCTCTTCCTTTTCCTCCTTCTCTTCCCTGTAGCATGCGTCTGGTGCAACAGGCGAGTGTTGCTGACAGTTGCAACTGATTCATTTCACTGGTATGGGGGATACAACTTCACTGGTATGGGGGATACAACTTCACTGGTATGGGGGATACATCTTCACTGGTATGGGGGATACAACTTCACTGGTATGGGGGATACAACTTCACTGGTATGGGGGATACAACTTCACTGGTATGGGGGATACAACTTCACTAGTATGGGGGATACAACTTCACTGGTATGGGGATACAACTTCACTGGTATGGGGGATACAACTTCACTGGTATGGGATACAACTTCACTAGTATGGGGATACAACTTCACTGGTATGGGGATACAACTTCACTGGTATGGGGGATACAACTTCACTAGTATGGGGGATACAACTTCACTGGTATGGGGGATACAACTTCACTGGTATGGGGGATACAACTTCACTGGTATGGGGGATACAACCTATATTCGACGCTCGCCATATAAACCCATTTTCTTGCATGTCATCTTAGCCGGTCAGAATCACGGCTAGTCACGGCCTTCTAGGATGATTCAACCATCCTAGTATGGAGTTGCTAAGTAGGTGCTGCGGCCTTCTGGCGGTTCAGAGGGAGGCTTGACGGCCTGGGGACAAAATTCCCTTCTCTTCACTGACATCTCAGACTACCAGACCCTCTCGTGCCTCTGGCTAGTTCACACCACATTAACTCCAGCTGTAGTAGCGAGAGAGATCACGTTTCCACTCTCTCCAGAACTCGGTACACTGTTGTTTTTAACTTGCCCCTGAAATATGTACATAGCTGAACATATAATGTACATACGATACCTGCTGGTGGTGGGAAAATTATGTTAAGCAAAGATTATTCTGTTCTGTGTGCTATAGTCCATATTTTGATTGTTCTTTAACTGTGGTAAAAGTTAACTCACAGTGACCTGGTATTGCAGGCTTTTGAAAAAGTTCAGGAGTTCGTGATTCCCCTCCTCTTCCTCTTCTACCTCCTCCTCCTCCTCCTCCGCCTCATCTTTACATCCTCCTGAGTGGAAATTACACTGTAACTACTGATTGTTTCTTAAATATAATTTTGCCGAAGAAAATGATGTGTTTTCCTACAAGTTGAAGACGCTGCTGCTGCTGCCGAGGTTCGTTCTTACTTCCTTCGTCATTTGTTTATATGTGTGTTATGGCACCAAGTATGGTCCATTTTCAAGTTCCCATATAAAAATCTTGTCGACATTTTCATATGATGGCCATGGGCCGCTTGCGGTCCATTTGAGTGCAGAGTGCGGCCCGAGTGAGAGTTTCCGCACTTGATCAAAATTAATGAATGGCTGCCACTGGGCTCGTAACTGTACACTTTTACCCTAACAAAGTGGAATTTTCTTTAACATTATCATTACTATTTAAAGCTATTTATTTGTTAATAACTACCGGGTTATATATAAAAAAAAGCTCTTGAGTCCAGCACACTAATTTCTATCCATGTGACTCTTAATTGAAAAAAGGACATGATTATCCCTTCTTTATACAGTTCCTGATTAGCCAGGCTATGGTGCTCATGATGTACTGCGTGCAACTAGCAACAACAACCTGAATGATCCGACTAGCAAGCATTAGACCTAGTCCAGGACGGGGCCTCTAGGGAACGGGAGGCGCAGAGACTCAAGAAATAATTATCAAGTAATTGTTTCTAAAATCTTCTAAGGGGGCGCTGCCCCACCACATTAATCCTCTTAGACGTCGATTTACAGGTGGAATGAGTTCATCAGGCAGATAACATTGTCTGTCCTTGACCAGGGACCACCAGGTTTTAGAGCCCACTCTACCTGATGCTAGCTTTCTTTTTTTGCCCACCTCCCATTTAGCGATGGCCCACTTTTGAACTTCACCCATATGCCTACAGGCTTGCCTGTGCAAGTTCCTGTTATAAGTGGTAGGATGTCTCTTATACGTTCGCCATGCCTTGTACTTAGCAGTAGCAGCGTCTCTACAATGAAAGCCAAACCAAGGCTGATCTGTAGGCTTCGTCACATACTGCCGGTGCGGGATGTGTTCTTGTTGTAGTTTAGGACGTGTCCAGTGAAGGCTTTCTCTTGGTTGTCAACATCCCCTTGAAGAAGAGCATTCCAATCGGTGGTGGCGAGCTCAGAGCAAAGGGCTGACCAATTACCTCTTTCCCATAGCCAGGTTGTACGTGTGGACTCCTCACCTCGTTCTGTTGGGATCTTAAGTGTCGTAAACACAGCCTTGTGGTCAGACGATCCAACATAGCCGAGGGGTTGACAAGTGACTATACCTTATGCCAGATCACTCACTACTGGGTCAAGGGAGGAGCCAGAGATGTGAGTAGGGAAATCAACAAAGTTTCTCATGTCAAACACCGCAAGAATGTCATCAAAGTCCCTCTGTATAAGATGTTGGTTGAGGTCACCAACAATTATGATATGTTGACAGTTGTGTTGGAGCAGAAGGGAGTCCACATTTTCCATCAGGATATTGATGGGGTCTGCATGTTGCCACTGAGGTCTGTACATTGCACATACTAGTACAGAGGTACTAGTGTTTATGCATAGCTTGAAGAACACCATTTCAAGATGAGTAGGGATGGCAACATCAATGTGCTGGTCATGTACACTTTCAGAGAAGCACACAGCAACACCTCCTCCTTGCCCTTGAGGTGTAACCAGCAATTCTTGCAAAATTTTCTGGAGTCCTGTCGTCCAAAAATGTTTCAACAACAGCTATCATGTCGGGACGTCGAGTGTTCACAACACTGTGTGTGAACTCTCCAACATTGGTAATGAAACCACTAATGTTGGCCGACAGGATGCTGATAGACTGGCTCCTCATGATGTGTTCAGCTTGAGATGGTGGGTGTATAAGGCGTGTAAGGTGCCTGCCCTCTCTCTCTCTCTCTCTCTCTCTACTCTGAATTATGTCCAGATCCGCATTACGGAACGGTAAATTGGCAGGCAAATTGAGAATGGCTCACATTTCGCCGATCTTCCAAATAAAGCTTATGGAGAAGATTTCTTTTTTACTAATAGTCAGCGGCGTTGTGGGCGATACGCAAGTGAAAGACATTAAAGAAAAACATGAACAAACTGTTCATCAGCCCAGCAAAATTTAAAAAAAAATTCATTATATGGGCAGAAAGTTTATATGTTTTATTTGAAAAAAAAAATTGATCGAGTTCCTATCAAAACACTGAACAGCAACCTAGAAAATGTAGAAGAAAAACATGAAAACATTACATCGGACGAAATATTTCTTTCTTTCCAGCACAATGCTTACATGCATTTGCAATGAATCATAATCCTATGCAATCAGAAAGCGAAATTATTGCAAAACATTGCTAGGACATTTAGAGTGAGCAAATACAGCAACAAACGGATGGTAGAATTTAACGTGCGATAAAATCTGTACAAAGAATACTACGAGAGAGGAAGGCAATTAGAGAGCTCACAAATAACCCTCATTTTTGGAGAGGAAATTCTAGACGTTTCGGTCTGTAATGGGCCATTTTCAAGTCGCAGTTGATAATGGTCCAGGATAGACCAAGATGTCGTCTAGAATTTCCTCTCCAAAATCTTGGTTTATCGTGAATTGTTCCAACGTCGACCTTCTGACATACATTCTTCAGTTTGAGAAATTATTAAGAAACATCTCATCAGACTCACACAAACGCAGTAATGGGGAATGACCATTTAATGAATTGATTTTAAATTAACATCTAGATTTATATAAAAATAAATAACTGTTCGAAACATATTTAACATTTTTTTATACTTCGCCTGAAAAAAAAAAACAGAAAAAAAAGCCAAGGACGAGCAATAAAAATAAATTCCAATTCCAGTTAATAAGAATTACCGAAACTATTATGGGTAAGGAAAATAATATATGTACAGAAAATAATATATGTACAGAAAATAATATAGGTACGGAAAATAATATAGGTACGGAAATAATATAGGTTGTGAAAATAATATAGGTACGGAAATAATATAGGTACGGAAAATAATATAGGTACTGAAAATAATACAGGTGCGGAAAATAATATAGGTGCGGAAACTATTATAGGTAAGGAAACTAATATAGGTACGGAAAATAATATAGGTACAGAAATAATACAGGTATGGAAAATAATATACGTAAGGAAAGTAATATAGGTACAGAAATGATATAGGTACTGAAAATAATATCGGTGCGGAAAATAATATAAGTACGGAAAATAATATAGGTACGGAAAATAATAAAGTAACAGAAAATAATATAGGTACGGAAAATAATATAAGCACGGAAAATTCTTGGTTGGAATACAGGCGAGAAATAATGAAAATATGATTGCCACATAACTGGTCATTAAAGGCACTGAGAAAATAAAGGAAAACAGGATAGCTTAGACCGTCCAATGGCAATTATATTCTCTGAAGGCCAGGGTCTCATTATGAGGTTCATGTGATACTATCTCTGAAGGCCAAGGTCTCATTATGAGGTTCATGTGATACTATCTCTGAATGCCAAGGTCTCATTATGAGGTTCATGTGATACTATCTCTGAAGGCCAGGGTCTCATTATGAGGTTCATGTGATACTATCTCTGAAGGCCAAGGTCTCATTATGAGGTTCATGTGATACTATCTCTGAAGGCCAAGGTCTCATTATGAGGTTCATGTGATACTATCTCTGAAGGCCAGGGTCTCATTATGAGGTTCATGTGATACTATCTCTGAAGGCCAAGGTCTCATTATGAGGTTCATGCATGTGATACTATCTCTGAAGGCCAGGGTCTCATTATGAGGTTCATGTGATACTATCTCTGAAGGCTAAGGTCTCATTATGAGGTTCATGTGATACTAATATACGCGTGCTCTCAACATTCATGCTTCAAAAAAATATATAGAAACTGATTCATACATATTTTCGTCACATAGAGAAACTTTTGAAGAAAACTGTCAGAAACGTTGATGAACACTGTCAGAAACTTTGATGAACACTGTCAGAAACTTTGGAGAACACTGTCAGAATCTTTGAAGAACACTGTCAGAAACTTTGGAGAACACTGTCAGAAACTTTGAAGAACACTGTCAGAAACTTTGAAGAACACTGTCAGAAATTTTGAAGAACACTGTCAGAAACTTTGGAGAACACTGTCAGAAACTTTGAAGAACACTGTCAGAAACTTTGGAGAACACTGTCAGAAACTTTGGAGAACACTGTCAGAAATTTTGAAGAACACTGTCAGAAACTTTGGAGAACACTGTCAGAAACTTTGGAGAACACTGTCAGAAACTTTGGAGAACACTGTCAGAAACTTTGGAGAACACTGTCAGAAACTTTGAAGAACACTTGTCAGAAACTTTGAAGAGCACTGTCAGAAACTTTGAAGAACACTGTCAAAAACTTTGAAGCACACTGTCAGAAACTTTGAAGAACACTGTCAAAAACTTTGAAGAACACTGTCAGAAACTTTTGAAGAAAACTGTCAGAAACTTTGGAGAACACTGTCAAAAACTTTGATGAACACTGTCAGAAACTTTGGAGAGCACTGTCAGAAACTTTGAAGAACACTGTCAGAAACTTTGGAGAACACTGTCAGAAACTTTGATGAACACTGTCAGAAACTTTGAAGAACACTGTCAGAAACTTTGAAGAACACTGTCAGAAACTTTGAAGAACACTGTCAGAAACTTTGAAGAACAATGTCAGAAACTTTGGAGAACACTATCAAAAACTTTGAAGAACACTGTCAGAAACTTTGAAGAACACTGTCAGAAACTTTGAAGAACACTGTCAGAAACTTTGAAGAACACTGTCAGAAACTTTGGAGAACACTATCAAAAACTTTGAAGAACACTGTCAAAAACTTTGAAGAACACTGTCAGAAACTTTGAAGAACACTGTCAAAAACTGTGAAGAACACTGTCAGAAACTTTTGAAGAAAACTGTCAGAAACTTTGGAGAACACTGTCAGAAACTTTGATGATCACTGTCAGAAACTTTGGAGAGCACTGTCAGAAACTTTGAAGAACACTGTCAGAAACTTTGGAGAACACTGTCAGAAACTTTGAAGAACACTGTCAGAAACTTTGAAGAACACTGTCAGAAACTTTGAAGAACACTGTCAGAAACTTTGAAGAACACTGTCAGAAACTTTGGAGAACACTGTCAGAAACTTTGGAGAACACTGTCAGAAACTTTGAAGAGCACTGTCAGAAACTTTGAAAAACAATGTCAGAAACTTTGAAGAACACTGTCAGAAACTTTGAAGAACACTGTCAGAAACTTTGGAGAACACTGTCAGAAACTTTGAAGAACACTGTCAGAATCTTTGGAGAACTCTCAGAAACTTTGAAGAACAATGTCAGAAACATTGGAGAACACTGTCAGAAACTTTGAAGAACACTGTCACAGACCCAGAACCTTGCACAAACCAAGTAAATAAACCTCAAGTAAATATACAACAACAATTACAAATAATACAGTTGAGGTTTAATAAAGAAAGACAGATAAATTCTTGATAGACAAATTTTGTGTAAAAATACATTACTAACTACAATAACAGCGACGACCCTATATACACTGTGTTGACTCTGTGGAGGACCTGGCTCACCCCACCACACAATGTGGACGACCTGCCTCACCCCACCACCCTGTGTGGACGACCTGGCTCACACTACCACACTGTGGATGACCTGGATCACACTACCACACTATGTGGACGACATGGCTCACACTAATACACTATGTGGACGACATGGCTCACACTACCACACTATGTGGACGATCTGCCTCACCCCACCACCCTGTGTGGACGACCTGGCTCACACTACCACATTATGTGGACGACCTGGCTCACACTACCACACTATGTGGACGACCTGGCTCACACTACCACACTATGTGGACGACTTGCCTCATTCAACCACCCTGTGTGACGACCTGGCTCACACTACCACACTATGTGGACGACTTGGTTCACTCTACTACACTGTGTGGACGACCTGGCTCACACTGCCACATTATGTGGACGACCAGGCATACACTACCACATTGTTGTAGTGACTGACATCATCACTGGTCTAGTGACTGACATCATCACTGGTCTAGTGACTGACATCATCACTGTTGTAGTGGCTGGCATCATCACTGATGTAGTGACTGACATCACTGATGTAGTGACTGACATCATCACTGATGTAGTGACTGACGTCACTGTTGTAGTGACTGACATCATCACTGGTGTAGTGACTGACATCATCACTGGTGTAGTGACTAACATCGTCACTGATGTAGTGACTGACATCATCACTGATGTAGTGACTGACATCATCACTGATGTAGTGACTGACATCATCACTGATGTAGTGACTGACATCATCACTGGTGTAGTGACTGACATCATCACTGATGTAGTGACTGACATCATCACTGGTGTAGTGACTAACATCATCACTGGTGTAGTGACTAACATCATCACTGGTGTAGTGACTAACATCATCACTGGTGTAGTGACTGACATCATCACTGGTGTAGTGACTGACATCATCACTGATGTAGTGACTGACATCATCACTGGTGTAGTGACTAACATCATCACTGATGTAGTGACTAACATCATCACTGGTGTAGTGACTAACATCATCACTGATGTAGTGACTAACATCATCACTGGTGTAGTGACTAACATCATCACTGGTGTAGTGACTAACATCATCACTGGTGTAGTGACTGACATCATCACTGGTGTAGTGACTAACATCATCACTGATGTAGTGACTAACATCATCACTGGTGTAGTGACTAACATCATCACTGGTGTAGTGACTAACATCATCACTGGTGTAGTGACTGACATCATCACTGGTGTAGTGACTAACATCATCACTGATGTAGTGACTAACATCATCACTGGTGTAGTGACTAACATCATCACTGGTGTAGTGACTGACATCATCACTGGTGTAGTGACTAATATCATCACTGGTGTAGTGACTAACATCATCACTGGTGTAGTGACTAACATCATCACTGGTGTAGTGACTGACATCATCACTGGTGTAGTGACTGACATCATCACTGATGTAGTGACTGACATCATCACTGGTGTAGTGACTAACATCATCACTGATGTAGTGACTAACATCATCACTGGTGTAGTGACTAACATCATCACTGGTGTAGTGACTGACATCATAACTGATGTAGTGACTGACATCATCACTGATGTAGTGACTGACATCATCACTGATGTAGTGACTGAGATCATCACTGGTGTAGTGTAGTGAGTAAGGGTTTTGTAAAGATTTTAAATTATATCCTGGAGTTCTAGGATGAATCTCCTTAAATATTTAGCCTGTAATTAAGATCGCCCATTACTAGCAACAAGGTATTGGAGCAATGTTTCTCCTAGTTATTCTTTTAGTATATAGAGGTAATGTTTTATTTTCAACTAGGAAACAAAATCTAACAAATATAAAAATTTACGATGTTTAATGATAAAGTATTTAATCACAATACTCTCTCTTCTTCTCTTCTTAAATTATATACAAAAGTACTTCAAGTACCTTAATATTGTAGGTACAATTGTGTTACTTTAATGTAACTCTTAAAGGCAGAGTAATGAATTTACATGGAAATATCACATTATACAACCTGTATAATCAAATAATGATCCTAAATCTCAAATTCAATCCAGGAGATTGCATAATATTATCTCTTCTAAGTCAGAAACAATGAAATAGAATAATGACCATCGCTGAAGACCTTCCCATAGAAAGTCAGATAGTGGCTCGGTATTGATACTGAAAACTACGTCTAAACGTGATTATACACAACGACAAGATATATCTCCTATAATAAAGGTAATAGACATACGACAAATGCCTTAAAGACATATACCTCAAAAGACACCACAAATGATCGAGTCTATGAATAACTCAATCTTCCAACAATACATTGAGTAAACTTGGTGTCACTTCAAACTCTGTTTCTCAAGGAAACTTGAAATTTTACCAAGCAACCAGAGGACAGATATATGTTGTGTACTCTGGGCTGGACCAGGGAGTACACTGCTTGAATCTGAGTCTGTTAACCTGACATCAGGTTGGATCACATGACTCCAGACGCAGTAAGCTGAACCTTAAACCAGTTAACCCTAGTTGACCTGATGGTTTCCCACCATCACTTGTTTGTTCTCTTTATATCATAAAAGAAACATATCCTACCTATTAATAATAATAATAATAATAATAATAATAATTATAATAATAATATAATAATAATAATAATAATAATAAATAATAATAATAATAATAATAATAATAATAATAATAATAATAATAATAATAATAATAATAATAATTATAGTACCATGGTAACTGCAGAGACAGATAATAATAAAAAGCCGAACACCTTCATTTTAGCTATTAATGAAGATTTTGGCGAAATAATACTAAGTGAGAATTACATTCTCTGACAGAATCTAAGTATTAATGTGTTTCCCATGGTGCAAATGATACTCACAGGTAGTGACGACATCATCACTGGTGTAGTGACTGACAATCTGGGAGTGACTTCACATTGTAGTGACTGATTCCCTGGTATGACTGACATCATCACTGGTGTAGTGACGACATCATCACTGGTGTAGTGACTGACATCATCACTGGTGTAGTGACTGACATCATCACTGGTGTAGTGACTGACATCATCACTGGTGTAGTGACTGACATCATACTGGTGTAGTGACTGACATCATCACTGGTGTAGTGACTGACATCATCACTGGTGTAGTGACTGCATCATCACTGGTGTAGTGACTGACATCATCACTGGTGTAGTGACTGACATCATCACTGGTGTAGTGACTGACATCATCACTGGTGTAGTGACTGACATCATTACTGGTGTAGTGACTGACATCATCACTGGTGTAGTGACTGACATCATCACTGGTGTAGTGACTGACATCATCACTGGTGTAGTGACTGACATCATCACTGGTGTAGTGACTGACATCATCACTGGTGTAGTGACTGACATCATCACTGGTGTAGTGACTGACATCATCACTGGTGTAGTGACTGATATCATTACTGGTGTAGTGACTGACATCATCACTGGTGTAGTGACTGACATCATCACTGGTGTAGTGACTGACATCATCACTGGTGTAGTGACTGATATCATTACTGGTGTAGTGACTGACATCATCACTTGTGTAGTGACTGACATCATCACTGGTGTAGTGACTGACATCATCACTTGTGTAGTGACTGATATCATTACTGGTGTAGTGACTGACATCATCACTGGTGTAGTGACTGACATCATCACTGGTGTAGTGACTGACATCATCACTGGTGTAGTGACTGACATCATCACTGGTGTAGTGACTGACATCATCACTGGTGTAGTGACTGACATCATCACTGGTGTAGTGACTGACATCATCGCTGGTGTAGTGACTGACATCATCACTGGTGTAGTGACTAACATCATCACTGGTGTAGTGACTGACATCATCACTGGTGTAGTGACTGACATCATCACTGGTGTAGTGACTGACATCATCACTGGTGTAGTGACTGACATCATCACTGGTGTAGTGACTGACATCATCACTGGTGTAGTGACTGACATCATCACTGGTGTAGTGACTGACATCATCACTGGTGTAGTGACTGACATCATCACTGGTGTAGTGACTGACATCATCACTGGTGTAGTGACTGACATCATCACTGGTGTAGTGACTGACATCATCACTGGTGTAGTGACTATCATCATCACTGGTGTAGTGACTGACATCATCTCTGGTGTAGTGACTGACATCATCGCTGGTGTAGTGACTGACATCATCACTGGTGTAGTGACTGACATCATCGCTGCTTCTAATATAACAATTTTAACAGACTTTCCTCTTACTGTTGCTGAACACATGTTGTAATGTGAGAGTTCCCAGGCTGCTGCACTGCTCTTTAAGGAGGGTAGGAGAGTGTTGTGGTATGGGAGGAGGGAGGGAAGAGAGGGAGAGTGTGAGATGGAGAATGAGGGAGAGAGTTGGAGGGCAAGGAGAGAGAGTGAGACACGGATTTAGCAGGGAAAGGGAGGGGAGGGAAGATGAAGTGAAGGAGGGAGGGAAGAGGGAGATTAAAGAGTGAGGGAAAGAATGGGAGGAAGAGAAGTGTGAGGCTGGAAAGGAGGGGGAAGGGTGAGACTAGAGGGGAAGGGGTGAGGTGGGGGAAAGGGAGGAAGTAGGGGGAGGCCGGAGGGGGAAGAGTGAGACTTGAAATGGGGAGGTGAGGCGGGAGGGTAAGGGGGTTGAGGAGGGAAGGGAGGGGTATAGGTGGTGTGGGAGGAGTGAGTCTGGTGTGGAAGGGGGGGTCATACTCAAATACTGCAGTCCTGCACCATCACCCCCTCTTGTGCCTCCCTTATTTCTTCTCTTTTCCCTTTACTTCCCTCTCACTCCCTCTTCTCCATTTTCTCTTTCATTATCACTCACTCATCCCTCTTAATTCCTCTTCCACCTCCTTCATTTTATCTCCCTCTCTCTCGCCTTCTTTCTCTCTCCCTCTCTCTTTCTCCCTCTTCCCTGCTTTGTTTAAAGGTCGGCATCTGAAAGTTTGATAGTACGCAAGAGGACAAGACAAATTTAGAACCCCCAACCCCCTACTATCTCTTACTCACTGTAACACTCTCTCTCTCTCTCTCTCTCTCTCTCTCTCTCTCTCTCTCTCTCTCTCTCTCTCTCTCCTCTCTCTCTCTCTCTCTCTCTCTCTCTCTCTCTCTCTCTCTCTCTCTCTCTCTCTCTCTCTCTCTCTCACTCACTCCAACCCTCTCTCATACACTGTTATTCACATTCACTCTTACACTGTTACACACTCTCATATAGAAATTCAGTTAAAATAGCTTAAACTAATCTAAAGTAACCTAACCTAACTTAAAGTGATCTCACCAAACCTAACCTAATTTAATCTAACCTAACCGAACCTAACCTAAGCTAACTTAACCTAACCTAACTTAACCTAACCTAACCTAACATAACCTAATCTAACCTAACCCAACCTAACCAAATCATGCATAACCTAACCTACCCTGACTTAATTTAACCTAACCTAACCTAAGCTAATATGAATTAACGTAACCTTCCTTAGCCCAAATTAACCTAAACTATCCTAACATAAATTAACTTAACCTAACCTAACCTATCTTATCCAAACGTAATTTAACCTCACCTACACCGTTACAAAATAACAAAAAAAATAACCTAATTAGATAGAGATTAATGCAATTGTATCCCCGGCCAGTTCATTGGAAAGAAGATGGTAATGTTTAAATCGTACAAAAACGTAAGTAATAAAGTGTGTGAGACAACGAACTTCGTTAATATTAGGGCATGTTGTCCAGTGATTTTTTTTTCTGGTATTGCTATCGGTAGGTACTCAGGTACCTGTTTCCCAATACTTGAATAATTCCTGCAGCAGGTACTTTAGTTTCTTACACACAACACTGGAGCGTCGTCTTACATAACGTGTAATAAAACACTGGAGTGTTTTCTTAGATAGGACTGGAGATTCCTGATGTTTATAGCCACAGGATGCGACTCACGACAGTGGGCTGATTCACAGGTACCTGTGTTTTTACTGCTAGGTGGGCAAGGGCAGGAGGGACGGTAGGAAGCTTGCCCATATATTTCTCCACGCCAGGGATTCGAACATGGGAGTTTATAATTGTGAGTCGAATACTCTCGCCAGATCTTGTGAGACAAAGGAGAGGAGGAGAGAAGCGAGGGTAAAAGGAGGGGAGATGTACTGAGGAAAGGAGTGCAGGAAAGAGGACGAGGGTTGGGGTAAAGAAAGGGGTGCATGGGAAGGGTGGAAAAGAGGGATGGAGGGTGACTAATAAAGCAGAATGAGAGGAGAGGGGTAGAGAGTAGGTGAATGGGAGGGGTAATGGGGGAAATGGAGGATAAGAGGAGTCAAAGGAATGTTTGGAAGACTAATTTTGCCTGAGGGTGGTCAAGAAACTGAATGATCTCAATGAGGAAATAATGGAGGTAAACTCAAAACATAGATTTACGAATAGATGTGATAGGGCAGACACACACACATACATCTAGCCATATCCCACGCCCTTCATCACAACTGCCCCTCACCCCAGCCCCCAGACATCACTTTCCCCAACACCCCAATCACCCCATCCAATCCATCTACATCCAAGATCCTTATCTCTTCCAGTGCAAGAAATTCCCTCACTCCCTTTCATATCACAACCCTCCCCCCTCACCTTCCCAACCAGAACATAGTAACATAAGGCAAGCTGAAAATATGGTACACTAATGCGGATGGAATAACAAATAAGAGTGATGAATGGAACGAATGAATAATGGATGCATCCCCAGACATTGTGGCACTCATAGAGAGAAGCTCATAGAGAAGATATCAGATCATAAGGGAAAACACAGGGAATAGAGGAGTTGGAGGAGTGGCAATGTGAAGGAACCAGAGGAGTTTTGAGATGAGAGGAATAAGCAGAAGGGAAACAGATTACTATATAGTACTGTAGGTACACTCAAGACTTGGGGTTCCATGGTGGTGATTGCAGGAGTGTACGACTCTTCACTAAGCAGCAGAAGTCCAAGATAAGAATATGATGACAGCAATAGAGCGATGGTGGGTACATTAACTGAGATGATAAAAAATGTTTAAATAAGCAGTGCAAAGCTGCTGATCACGGGAGAACCAAGAGCCACACAGAAGATAAAAAATATGGAGGCTAAGATGTTGTGGTAGTAGTGAAGAACTTCATGCACCTACATGTTAGGGACACAACCAAATAAAGAGCAGACGATGAACCAGCAATGCTGGACCTTATATTCATCTTGAGGAGGGATAGTGAATAGGAAAGGTCCTTTGGTATTAATGACCACAAGGTCCTGAGTTTCAAATATCCTGTGGAAGTAAACTTGGAGACACAAGCAACACGAAAAGTAAAATGAAAGAAGCCAAACTTCAAAAGAAGGGCCTACACAACCATGAGACAATTCCTGAAAAAGGTGCAGTGGGATAGGGAACCATAAGGAAAGACAGTGAATGTGATGATGGCGTATATGGCAGGAAAGTGACGGGAGGAAGGCGAGAAATTCATATCCAAGAGCAAAGGAAGTATACTAGGAAGAGCGGAGTAAGTAAATAGCTCATTCAGAGGCACAGAGAGGCCAATGTTAAATACCCAGGAAGTCTGTGAGTACCTCCTCGGCAAGAAATTTAGGGAGGTATTCTCAGAGGAGACGGAAGACTTCCAGAGACCGAATTATAAGAGTGCACCAGCGAGTGCTTGACACAGTACATACAACAGGAGAAGAAATGAAGAAGCTGTTGTGTGAGCTAAACACCTTGATGGCAGTGGGACCGCATATCTCACCTGATAAGTATTTTGTTAACCACTAGCAACACTCTTCAACACATTAATTGACACAGGACAACTGTCCGAGGTGTGGATGACTTCAAGTGTATTCACAATATTTAAGACAAAAGGCATATATAGGTGAGCATCTATAGGTAAGAACACTCACATATAAATAAAAATCCACATTCACTCACGCACACACACACACACACACACACACACACACACACACACACACACACACACACACACACACACACACACCGTGTACGTCAGGTCCATACTAGAGTATGCAGCACCAGTTTGGAACCCACACCTGGTCAAGCACGTCAAAAAATTAGAGAAAGTGCAAAGGTTTGCGACAAGGTTAGTTCCAGAGCTAAGGGAAATGTCCTACGAAGAAAGGTTAAGGGAAATCGGCCTGACGACACTGGAGGACAGGAGGTTTACGGAAGACATGATAGCGACATACAAAATACTACGAGGAATAGATAAGGTGGACAGAGACAGGATGTTCCAGAGAGGGGACACAGAAACAAGGGGTCACAATCCTAAGTTGAAGACTCAGATGAGTCAAAGGGATGTTAGGAAGTATTTCTTCTGACACAGAGTTGTCAGGAAGCGGAATAGTCTGGCAAGTGAGGTAGTGGAGGCAGGAACCATACATAGCTTTAAGACGAGGTATGATGAAGCTCATGGAGCAGGGAGAGAGAGGACCTAGTAGCGATCAGAGAAGAGGCGGGGCCAGAAGCTGAGTCTCGATCCCTGCAACTACAAATAGGTGAGTACAAATAGGTAAGTACACACACACACACACACACACACACACAGTGTCAAACGCCTTCTTACAGTCCAAGAAATGGAATCTACCCACCCCTCTCTCTCTTGTCTTACTGGTGACGGTAGTAAGAAAAGAGAGAGAGGGGTATGTAGATTGCATTTTCTTGGACTGTAAGAAGGCATTTGACACAGTTCCACATAAGAGATTAGTTCAAAAGCTGGAGGACCAGGCAGGAATAACAGGGAAAGCACAACAATGGATCAGGGAATACCTGTCAGGAAAACAACAGCGAGTCATGGTACGTGGCGAGGTGTCAAATTGGGCGCCTGTAATGAGCGGGGTGTCACAGGGGTCAGTCCTAGGACCGGTGCTGTTTCTGGAATTTGTGAACGACATGACAGAAGGAATAGACTCCGAAGTGTCCCTGTTTGCAGATGATGTGAAGTTGATGAAAATAATTCAATCGGACGAGGACCAGGCAGAACTACAAAGGGATCTGGACAGGCTGCAAGCCTGGTCCAGCAACTGGCTCCTGGAATTCAACCCCACTAACTGCAAAATCATGAAGATTGGGGAAGGGCAAAGAAGACCACGGACGGAGTACAGTCTAGGGGGGCAAGACACTACAATCCTTAACCAAGGAAAAGGATCTTGGGGTGAGTATAACACCAGGCACATCTCCTGAGGCGCACATCAACCAAATAACTGCTGCATCATACGGGCACCTAGCAAACCTAAGAACAGCATTCAGACATCTTAATAAGAAATCATTCGGGACCCTGTACACTGTGTACGTTAGACCCATATTGGAGTATGCAGCACCAGTTTGGAACCCTCACCTAGCCAAGCATGTAAGGAAACTAGAGAAAGTGCAGAGGTTTGCAACAAGACTAGTTTCGGAGCTAAGGGGTATGTCCTTTGAGGAGAGGTTAAGGGAAATCGACCTGACGACACTGGAAGACAGAAGAGATAGGGGGGATATGATAACGACATATAAAATACTGAGAGGAATTGACAAGGTGGACAGAGACAGGATGTTCCAGAGATGGGACACAGCAACAAGGGGTCACAGTTGGAAGCTGAAGACTCAGATGAATCACAGGGATGTTAGGAAGTATTTCTTCAGTCATGGAGTTGTCAGGAAGTGGAATAGTCTGGGAAGTGATGTAGTGGAGGCACTATCCATACATATCTTTAAGAAGAGGTATGATAAAGCTCATGGAGTGGGAAGAGTGACCAAGTAGCAGCCAGAGAAGAGGCGGAGCCAGGATCTGTGACTAGACCCCTGCAACGACAACTAGGTGAGAACTAGGTGAGTACACACACACATACACTCACACACACACACACACACATACACACACACATACACTCACACACACACACATACACACACACACTCACACACACAACCCCGGTGGCCTGGTGGCTAAAGCTCTCGCTTCACGCACGGAGGGCCCGGGTTCAATTCCCGGCGGGGCGGAAACATTTCGAAGTGTTTCCTTACACATACACACACACACACACACACACACACACACACACATACAACAGGCCCAATGTCTAATCGACATGTGCATAGGACAAAATGGTAACTAACACACTCACATACACACACACACACACACACACACACACACACACACACACACACACACACACATGTATGTTGATGAAGGACTCATCAACGTACAAGAGGGTGTTCCTAGATCGGGACTGAACAAGGACAGAACGACAGCAGCTGAGGGAGAGGATACAGAAACGATAGGGGCTAGGAAGAGAGAGAAGAACAGTCAGCAGAGGACAACCAGAGCAGGGGAGAGCAACAAGCACGCGCACACACGGAACCTCTCCCAGAACCCCTCAACCAAACTCGCTATCCAAACACAACCCACAATCCATACTTACAGCCCCTACTCCACACTACACTATAGAATCCCACAGCACACAGCCAGGTCCCCCACCCCAACAGAGCCCCCAGAACATGGTGCTGGAGAGAAAAATGAAGGTATGTTACACCAACACTAAAGGAATAACGATCAAGTAGTAGGAGTGGTACGTAAGAGTCAAAGAGGCTGCACCAGACATCATAGCTCTCACAGAAATGTAACTCATGGGCTTGATAATAAATGCCATCTTTCCAGCCGGGTATCAGATCCTGAGGAAAGGCAGAGGAAACAGAAGGGGTGTAGGAGTGGCACTTCTCATCAAAAACCAATGGGATTTTAAGGAGCTGGAGAGAGAAGACAGAGGAGAAGCAAGAGACTACATAATAGAAACACTTCAATCTGGAGGTCCCAAGGTGGTAATTACAATGATGTACAACCCACCACAGGCTAAGATAAGAATATGATGACAGTAACAGAGCGATAGATGACACACTTGCTGAAGTGACCAGAAGGGCCCATGTAGGCAGGGAAAGCTGCTGGTTGTGGGCGACTTCAATCACAAAGAAATTGACTGGGAAAACCTGGAGCCACATGGGAGCCCAGAAACGTGGAGAGCTAGGATGATGGAGGTGGTAATGGAAAACCTCATGCATCAACACGTTATAGAGACTACCAGAGAGACAGGAGAAGACAAACCAGCAAGACTGGACCTAGTATTCACCTTGAGCAATGCAGATATTGAGAACATCACATACGAGAGGCCACTCGGAAATAGCAATCACGTGATTGTACGCTTTGAATGATGAAATATGTAACAACAATTTGCAAGGCAGCAGAGGAGAGGTTTGTATCCATGGACAACAGACATAACGAGAAGGCCAGGACGAGCCCTTGGTTCACTCAGAGAGGGCAAAACCAAATGCAATAGAGAATGGAAGAAGTATAGGAGCAATAGGATTCAGGAGAATAAGGATAATAGTCGAAGAACCTGAAACGAATATGCACAGGTAAGGAGGGAGGCCCAGCGACAATATGAAAATGACATCAGGAGAAAAACAACAGTAAAAGACCAGGTAATCAGGCTGAAGAAGAAAGGAATAGAGCTCACAAGAAATGACCGAGAATTATGTGAGGAGCTGAACAAGAGATTTAAAGAAGTATTCACAGTGGAGACAGAATTGACTCCAAAAACACGGAGTGGTGGGGTACTCCATCAAGTGATGGACACAATACACACAACCAAGGACGAGGGAAAGAGGCTGCTAAGCTAACTAGATACCTCAAATGCGATGGGGTCAGATATCTCTCCGTGAATCCTGAGAGATGTAGCAGAGGCCCTCTGTGTATCACTAACAATCTTCAACACTAGGCAACTACCTGAGGTATGGAAGACGGCAAATGTAGTCCCAGTTTTTAAGAAAGGAGACAGACACGAGGCATTAAACTACAGACCAGTGTCATTAACGTGCATAATATCCAAAGTCATAGAGACGATTATCAGGAGGAGAGTGGTGGAGCACCTAGAAAGGAACAAGTTTATAAACGACAACCAGCACGGTTTCAGTGAAGGGAAATTCTGTGTCACAAACCTCCTGGAGTTTTATGACAAAGTAACAGAAGTAAGACACGAGAGAGAGGGGTGGATAGACTGCATTTTCTTGGACTGCAAGAAGGCCTTCGACACAGTTACTCACAAGAGATTTGTGCAAAAGCTAGAGGATCAGGCACGCATAACAGGAAACGTACTGCAATGGATCAGAGAATACCTGACAGGGAGGCAACAAAGTGTCATGGTTCGTGACGAGGTGTCACAGTGGGCACCTGTGACGAGTGGGGTTCCACAGGGGTCAGTCCCAAGACCAGTGTTGTTTTTGGTGTATGTGAATGACGTGACGGAAGGGATAGACTCAGAAGTGTCCCTGTCTGCAGATGATGTGAAGTTAATAAGGTGAATTAAAGTAGATGAGGATCAGGCAAGAATACTAAGAGACCTGGACAGGCTATAAGCCTGGTCCAGCAACTGGCTCTTCAAATTTAACCCTGCCAAATGCAAAGTCATGAAGATCGGGGAAGGGCAAAGAAGACCGCAGACAGAGTATAGGCTAAGCGGCCAAAGACTGCAAACCTCACTCATAGAAAAGGACCTTGGGGTGAGTATAATTTCGAGCACATCTCCTGAAGCGCATATCAACAAGATAACTGCTGCAGCATATGGGTGCCTGTCAAACCTAAGAATACCGTTCCAATACTCAGTACACCGTGTACGTCTGGCTCATATTGGAGTATGCAGCACCAGTTCAGAACCCACACCTGGTCAAGCACGTAAGAAATTAGAGAAAGTGCATAGGTTTGCAACAAGACTAGTCCCAGAGCTATGGAGAATGTCCTACCAAGAAATGTTAGAGGAAATCGGTCTGACGACATTGGAGGACAGGAGGGTTAGGGAAGACATGATAACGATGTATAAAATACACAGGATGTTCCAGACATGAGACATAGAAACAGGGGGGTCACAATTGGAAGTTGAAGACTTAGATGAGTCAAAGGGATGTTAAGAAATATTTCTTCAGTCATAGAGTTGTCAGAAAAGTGACGTAGTGGAGGCAGGAACCATACATAGTTTTAAGACTAGGTATGATAAAGCTCATGTAGCAGGGAGAAAGAGGACCTAGTAGCAATCAGTGAAGAGGTTGTTCCAGGACCTATGTCTTGACCCCTGTAACCACAAATAGATGAGTACAAATTGGGGAATATACATATAGACCACACACACACTCTCCCTCCTCTCTCCCCCTTTTTCTCTTCCTCTTTCTTCCCCTTTTTCTCTTCCTCTTTCTCCCATCTTCTCCCCCCTCTCCCCTTATTCCCTCCTCTCTCCCCCTTTGCCACTATCTCCCCCTTCCCCTCTCTTCCCCTCTCCCTCCCTCTGCCCCCCACACACACACACACCTACACAAATACACACACACACACACACATACACACATGAAAACGGAACATGAGTGGGGAAGGAAACTAGAAGAGCTTAGCATGAAAATGGAGGAGAGGATAGTTGCAAAGAGCAGGAAGTGGGAGATGCAAGTCACAGCAGCAGAGGCTAAGATACAAAGATTAGAAGAGGGACTGAAAAATCTGAAACAGCCTAAAGACCTAGACAGCAATGTAGGCATGACATCAGAAACTGTTACCTCAGTCACAAACGAGGGTGGAACGAAGGAGTGTAACTGTATGCTGAGGCCCTATCAGACCATCACTGAGCCCGAGAAAAAATGAGGATCACATCAGGAACAATCGAAGGGACTGCAGAAAATGAAGAAGCTAAGCTATTCGTACAGGCCTTCACACACCACAGCGGTGCCCAGGGAAAGCTGAGACGGGAACATTACAGACCATTGGGCCCATGGACAACAGATAGTGAAGAGATTGAAAAAAAGGAAAGCTGCAATGGAGTCAATAAATCGAATCAAGGGATACATTGGGATATACAGTGGGAGAATTAAAGGGAGAGATCAGTCTTTGTTTATGGGCTCCAGGAAGTTGAAGGGAAAACTTACAAAGCAAGAAGACAAGGGGAGAAAAAAGCGATTGAAAGTATCATGAAAACAATAGGAGAATACGACATGACCCAGCTGGCAAATTTTCTGAGAATAGGGGGGTTTGCAAGAGGAAGAAACCAGCCAATCAAAGTGATTTCCAAGGCAGAATCGGCTCGAAACAGGATTCTGCAGGAGAAAGCGCGACTAAGGGACATATTATCGGCATAAAAGGGAGTGTATGTCAACCTCAAAAAAACACGAGAAGGCAGAAACTGAAAGAGAGGGTACAAAGACGAAAGGAGGAAAGAGAGACAAAGATGGAGATGGACAGGAGTACCCAGACTCAGGTGGAAGATCAAATATAACTTCCCTCACAACCACCTACAAAAGCCCCCCAACCAGGACAACCCCAATGCAACCAAACATTCTAACTCAAAACACATATGCAGTACAGAATGCCCTCACCCACCTCATTACAAACTCCACCTTCACACCAACCACCCATAGTTCCTCATCATGTCTCCCACTTCCCCAAACCCAACGTACCCCAGACCACAGTTTTAGAAAAGACGTTGAATGTTTAGTATATAAATGCAGACGGAATAACAAATAAATGTGAGGATTGGCATGAAAGAATCAAGGATACATTCCCAGACATAATAGCACTCACAGAAACAAAACTCACCAGGATAACAGAAGTAATCTTTCCACCCGGATATAAAATCCTGAGGAAAGATACAGAAAGCAGAGGGGAAGGAAGAGTTCAACTGCTCATTAAAAACCGGTGGGGATTTGAAGGAATGGATGGAATGAGCGAAAGGGACTACATAGCAAGAACAATCCAGTCTGAGGTTCATAAGGTGGTAATGGCTGTAATGTACAACCCGCCACAAAACTGCAGGAGGCCAAGAGAAGAATATGAAGATAACAACAGAGCAATGGTAAACACACTAGCAGAGGTGGCCAGAAGTGGAGAGGGTTGTAGGATTAGGATGGAAGAAGCCAAACTACAAAGAAGAGGTAATACACAGGCATGAGGAACTTCCTACAAGATGTTCAGTGGGAAAGAGAACTGGCAGGAAAAAAAGTAAAAGAAAGGATGGACTACGTGACAAAAAAAAAATACAAGGAGGCAGTGGAGAGGTTTGTTCCGAAATGAAACGGAAATAATAGGAAGACCAGAAAGAGTCCTTGGTTCACCCAAATGTGAACTAGAGAATGGAAAAATTACAGAAGACAAAGGACCCAAGAAAATAAAAGAGATTAGCCAAAGAGCCAGAAACGAATATGCATAGATAAGAAAGGAGGCTCAGCGACAATACAAAAATGACATAGCATCGAAAGTCAAGTCTGAACCTAAGCTGTTGTACAGCCACTTCAGGAGGAAAACATCAATCAAGCACCAGGTAATCAGGCTGAGGAAGAAAGGTGGGAAGTTCATAAGAAACGACCAAGAAGTATGTGAGGAAATTTACCCAAGATTTAAAGAAGTATTTACAGTGGAGACAGGAAGGACTCCAGGAAGTCAGAAAAAGGGAGATACGCCAACAAGTGCAGGATGAAATACACACAACCGAGGAGGAGGTGAAGAAGCTGCTATGTGAACTTGATATCTCAAAGGCGGTGAGACCGGAGAAAATCTCTCCATGGGTCCTTAGAGAGGGAGTAGAGATGCACACATTGAAACTGGGCAACTACCTGAAGGTCTTCGACACAGTTCCTCACAAGAGGTTAATACAAAAGCTAGAGGATCAGATACGCATATCAGGAAAGGCACCGCAATGGTTCAGAGAATATCTGACAGGATGGGGGGGGGGGCAACAACGAGTCATGGTACGTGACGAGGTGTCAGAGTGGGCGCCTGTGACGAGTGGGGTTCCACAGCGGTCAGAACTGGGGGGTCCTACTAATTACCGAGAACAACCGAGATGAACCGAGAACAAGCTTGGATTAACCGAGAACAACCGGGAACAAGCTTGGATTTACCAAGGACAAGTGGGTCTTACTAATTCCCGAGAACTACCGAGATGAACCGAGAACAAGCTTGGATTAACCGAGAACAACCGGGAACAAGCTTGGATTTACCAAGGACAAGTGGGTCTTACTAATTCCCGAGAACTACCGAGATGAACCGAGAACAAGCTCGGATTTACCGAGAACAAGTTAGATTTACCGAGAACAAATGAGATAAACCAAGAACAAGTCAGATTTACCGAGAACAACCGGGAACAAGCTTGGATTTACCGAGAACAAGTCACACTGTACAAAGCCTAAAGTCAGGCACGGTACAGGTGTTAGAAACTGCACATAATTTACACATTCATTATACATTTTTATTTAAACTCATGAATACGGTATAGGTATTGGATAATAAAAATATACGTGTAAAACAGCACATTTTATTGGGAAAATACGTCAAAATTACAACACAGTACAAATATTGTGAATGTAGAATGGAACATTATTTTATAGTCAGTGGTTTCTTTATTGTAACTATCACGATCTCTTCCTTGGCGTACTATTTGTCTTCCATCATTTTGTTCATTTACGTTGTCCTGGCTGTGTTGCACTTCCTGGCTGAGCAATAATGTATAAGTGGAAGTTGGGTATTAACAAAGGGGATATAAATAAGGTTCTGAGGATGTCCCTCCAAGAGAGAACCCGCAATAATAGATTCAAATTAGATAAATTTAGATTTCAAAGGGATATAGGAAAGTACTGGTTTGGCAACAGGGTAGTTGATGAGTGGAACGGTCTGCCTAGTAGAGTTATCGAAGGTAAAATCTTGGGTAGTTTCAAATTTAGGTTGGATAAATACGTGAGTGAGAGGTGAGTGGGGTTGGATTTGAGTGAAACTTGCACATGAGTAAACAGATTTGTCAGAGCTTATTGCCGGGTAGCTCTGAAAGTGGGTTGGTTAAATGTTCTGTTAGTGGGTTAGATTTGTAATGGACTTGCCTAGAATGGGCCAACAGGTCTACTGCAGTGTTCCTCCTTTTTTATGTTCTTATGTAACAACGGCCACAGTTCAAGGATTATTTTGAAAAGTTGCTGCCAAGACTCAAAGACAATATCTTCATTCCATCAATCGAAAAACCCTGGATACCGTTATAAACTAGACAGACAACCACTGTGAATCGCTAAACAACATCGTTAAGCTATCAACGGACGGGAAGGTTCTCAAGATACGGGACTTGATTGAAACATTATACAAGATCGCAAGTCGTCCCGAATTTAGTCAGATTCACGGTAACCAATGCGGTGTGGTGTGCGAAAAGTACAACAGAAAAGGACACGCTAGTGCAGAAATTTATCGAAGTGAAGTCGATCACAGAAAAACACAAAAATTTCATGGTTTCAACGGACGGGATATACATGATTGCTCAGCCAGGAAGTGCAACACAGCCAGGAAGTGCAACACAGCCAGGAAGTGCAACACAGCCAGGAAGTGCAACACAGCCAAGACAACGTAAATGAACACAATGATGGAAGACAAATAGTACGCCAAGGAAGAGATCATGATAGTTACAATAAAGAAACCACTCACTATAAATAATGTTCCATTCTATTTTCACAATATTTGTACTGTGCTGTAATTTTGAAGAATTTTCCCAATAAAATGTGCTGTTTTACACGTATATTTTTATTATCCAATACCTATACCGTATTCATGAGTTTAAATAAAAATGTATAATGACTGTGTAAAACGTACTCCTGACGTATTAAATTATGTGCAGTTTCTAACACCTGTACCGTACCTGACTAGGCTTTGTACAGTGTGACTTGTTCTCGGTAAATCTAACTTGTTCTCGGTAAATCCGAGCTTGTTCTCGGTTGTCCTCGGATGTTCTCGGTTCATCTCGGTTGTTCTCGGTAATTAGTAGGACCCACTTGTTCTCTGTAAATCCAAGCTTGTTCCCGGTTGTTCTCGGTAAATCAGAGCTTGTTCTCGGTTGTTCTTGGTTGTTCTCGGTTCATCTCGGTTCTCGGTAATTAGTAGGACCGGTACTGGGACCTGTGCCGTTTTTTGGAATATGTGAATGACATAACGAAAGAGATAGACTCAGAAGTGTCCCTGTTTGCAGATGATGTGAAGTTAATGAGGAGAGTTAAATCGGATGAGGATCATGCAGGTCTACAAAGAGACCTGGACAGGCTACAAGCCTGGTCCAGCAAGAGGTTCAGCGGGAAAGAGAATTGGTGGGAAAATCAGTAAACGAAATGATGGTCTACATCACAACAAAATTCAAGGAGGCAGAGAAGAGGTTTGTTCCCGAGGTCAACATAAATAATGGGAAGAACACAACGAGCCCTACATTCACCCAAAGGTGTAGAGAGGCCAAAACTAACTGCACTAGAGAATGGAAAAAGTACAGAAGACAAAGGACACAGGAAAATAAAGAAATTAGTAGAACCAGAAACGAATATGCACAGATAAAGAGGGAGGCCCAGCGACAATATGAAAACGACTTAGCATCGAAAGCCAAGTCCTCCCAAAGCTGTTCAATCGACACATCAGAAGGGAAACAAAAGTCAAGAACCAGGTAATCAGGCCGAGGAAGGAAGGAGGGGAGTTCATAAGAAATGACGGAGAAGTATGGGAGAGTTCAACATGAGGTTTAAAGAAGTATTTACAGTGGAGACGGGAAGGACTCCAGAACACCGGAATAGTGGGATACACCAACATGTGCTGGACGAAATACACACAACCAAGGAGGAGGTGAAGACGCTGCTAAGTGAACTTGATACCTCAAAAGTGGTGGGACCAGACAACATCTCTCCGTGGGTTCTTACAAAGGGAGCAGAGACGCTGTGTGCCACTAACAACAATTTTCAAAACATCCATCGTAACTGGGCAACTACTTGAGGTGTGGATGACGGCAAAGGTAGTCCCAAGTTTTGAGAAAGGAGATAGACAAGAGGCGTTAAACTACAGACCAGTGTCACTAACATGTATAGTATGCAAAGTCATGGAGAAGATTATCAGGAGAATGGTGGAGCACCTAGAAAAGAACAAGCTTATACACGACAGCCAGCGCGGTTTCAGGGAAGGGAAATCCTGTGTCACAAACTTACTGGAGTTTTATGACAAGGTAACATAAGTAAAACAAGAGAGAGAGGGGTGGGTAGATTGTATTTTCTTGGACTGCAAGAAGGCCTTTGACACACACACACACACGCTGGAATTCAAGCTCACCAAGTGCAAAGTCATGAAGATTGGGAAAGGGCAAAGAAGACCGCAGACGGAGCACAGTCTAGGGGGGCCAAAGGCTACAAATCTCACTCAAGGAAAAATATATTGTGGTGAGCACATCTGAGTCGCATGTCAACCAAATAACTGCTGCAAAGGTTTGCAACAAGACTAGTCCCGGAGCTAAGGGGCATGTCCTACGAGGAGAGGTTGAGGGAAATCGACCTGACGACACTGGAAAACGGGAGAGATAGGGAGGATATAATAATGACATATAAAATACTGAGGGGAATCGACAAGGTGAACAGAGATGGGACACAGCAACAAGGGGTCACAGTTGGAAGTTAAAGACTCAAATGATTCACAGGGATGTTAGGAAGTTCTTCCTCAGTTAAAGAGTTGTCAGGAAGTGGAATAGTCTGGAAAGTGATGTAGTGGAGGCAAGATCCATACATAGTTTTAAGAAGAGGTATGATAAAGCTCATGGAGCAGGAAGAGTGGCCTAACAGCGACCAGTGAAGAGGCGGGACCCTTGCAACCACAATTAGGTGAGTACAAACATACTCACACACAGGAGCTATGACATGACCCCTGTAACCACAAATAGGTGAGTACACACACACACACACACACACACACACACACTCACTCACTCTCATCATACTCTTGCCTTGGTCTCCTGCTGTTCTGTGATGTATAACCCACCACAGAACAGCAGGAGACCAAGGCAAGAGTATGATGAGAGTAATAGAGCGATGGTTGACACACTGGCCGAATTGGCCAGAAGGGCTCATGCGAGCAGGGCGAAGCTACTGATCATGGGTGACTTCAACCATAAGGAAATCGATTGGGAGAACTTAGAACCACATGGGGGCCAAGAAACATGGAGGGCTAAAATGATGGAGGTGGTACTGGAAAATCTCATGTACCAACATGTAAGGGACAATACCAGAGAGAGAGGGGAGGACGAACCACCGAGACTGGACCTAGTATTCACCCTGAGTAGCGCAGACATTGAGGACATCACACATGAAAGCCACCTTGGGGCCAGTGATCATATGGTTCTAAGCTTCGACTACATAGTAGAGTTACAAGTGGAGGGAAGCAGGAAGGGCTGCACAAATGAAGCCAAACTACAAGAAAGGTGACTACGTGGGCATGAAGAACTTCCTGCACGGAGTTCAGTGGGACA